>PVJI01002404.1:0-145974 GCA_004026765.1 Micronycteris hirsuta
GCCCAGAAAAGCAGCAAAAGCAGAGCAGCGATGCCAAGGCTGACATCAGGACCAGCTGCACTAAGGATCCCTGCCCTGGAGCTGACCAATCAATGGGGACCATAACCCTTAAAGGATATACCTGGAAAGTTGATGAATATTTTATTGAGGTCCTCCCCTAAAATTCCTACCCTTAAAAACCCTTAGGACAGAGGACCCAGCATGCTCTCCCTACTACATGCCTTTCTCCTCGCCCTCTTCTTCCTCCCCACCTCCCAAGGCAGGTTGCCTTTACCTTCCTCCTAAACTTCAAGGGCCCTTCTTTTGCCCCTGTAACTTGTTCCCTGAGTCCATTTCTTCTACAGCTCACTTCATCTACCTTTGTGATTTCTAAACAAACTTTCTCTTGTAGTTTCTTGTCCTCTTGGCTCTGAATTCTTTCTTAGAACTCAAGCACCAAGATTGCCGAACCGAGGTCCAATCTGACTCCACCTAACACTTGGTATCATTTTCACCACAACAAACAGTTATGTTCCCGGAAGGAATATAATTGAGAACAAAATTTATAAGACTTCTCTATCAATAATGCTTTTAAATATATATAGATAGACATATATATAGATACCAATATACACACACACGAGCATATATATTTTTTCTTCGGGTGATTCTAGATGAAAACAGGATAGAGAATCATTGCTTTAAACAGTGAGAGTTGGGAAGTTGGGGGACATAATTTACGTGATTTTTCACCAATTCCTGTCAGTAACCAAGAATTACATTAGTACACAGATCAGGTGAGAGCAACACTGGAAAAACAAGACTCTCGGACCAAGTATTAGAACCGGTCAAGGTCATGAGGTTAAAAGCTGTAAGGTGGTAAGGTCCGTGGAGCAGCTACTTCTAAGGTCAAAGATCAGAGCTCCAGCTGAGATGTCAGAATTGCTTTCTAGGATACTGGTTATTGGTATAAATGTTAAAGTGGAATGCCCCTGAACCTGACCTCGGGAAAACTTAAATTTTGAAAGAGGGCTTTAGAAAAGGGTCAGTGCTTTGGGCTGGAACTCCCAAGGACTACACCTGAGGAGAAATCAGGTGAACCAGAAATAAAGCAGAGCTTGTACAGACGGCAGCAGCCTGGCTTAGTCATCTCCACAGCCTACAAAAGCTCGCGTCCCCAAAGTGAAGATTCTTACAACTGCTGCTACCTCCAGGTGCCCGACCTGGGCAAGCACAGGAAAACCCTCCCTGGAGAAATTTAACAGTGTCCACGGCTTCAAATTATCTCTACAAATAATTTTTTAAATACAAAGCCCAACATACAAAGGAAACAAGACTACCTAACAAGAACCAACAACGGCGGGGGTGGGGGGGGGCGTGATAGGAAAAAAAGCACCAAAAACAGCCTACCAGGACTCCAGACATTGACATTATCTGTCATTGATTATAAAAACACTATGCTTAAGTTCAAGATGTTTTTTGAAAAGACTGGAAGAACTTGGCAGAAAACTAGAAAACTCTAAAAAGCAACTAAGCAAATTTTTGAAAGAACTATAAATTCTACAATTTAAAAAAACAGAATAAAGAATTCAATGGGTGCATTAAACAGCAAATTAGATACATCAAAAGAAACTATGCAGAAAGAAGCAAAGACAGATAATGGAAATTACAAAAGATACATAGAAAACAAAGATATTCTAATATAAATCTAAGAGAAGTTCAGAGGAATAAAAAGAGAATATGAGGCACAGGCAATTTTGAAGAGATCATGGCTATGTATTTTCCAAAAGTATTAAGACATCAGTCCACAAAATCCAGTAGCCCAATAAGTAGAAAATAAGATAAAGACCTACATTTAGAAAAAAATTACAGGCATATTTCATTTAATTGCACTTCACTTTATTGTACTTCACAGATGTTGTGTTTTTTACAAATTGAAGGCAAGACCCTCCAGCAAAAAGATTACGACTACCTTTAATGTGGTGGTCTGGAACCGGTCCACAGTATCTCCCAATTATGCCTGTAAAGGGTTTTGTCAGGCAAAAAAATTATACAGAAGCAGAGTAAGTGGAAATGTAAGACCCAATAAAAATAGACAGTGCTGGGGCATCTATGGAATGAAAAGAAATCAGGCTGGGCATATGAATGCAAAAAGAAAAAAAAGAAGAGAAGAAAGGAAGGGGAAGGAGGTAGAGAAATATGTATCACTTCCAGAGTGGAAAAAATCTGAAGTCCCATCATCTTAGTTCAAGACAACTACTTAGAAAAGATCAAAGAATTAAAAATTCAGAATTATACCAAACCCCAAAAAGCATACAACATATGATATGAGGATCCATGGTCCATCTCTCTCCACCCCCAAACACAGTATTTTTAACAAAAAGCTGAAAACAAGCATAATTCATCTCCAAAGAAAACATTTTAAGAGCTCATCTGTACATTTGCTATTTAGATCTTGAAACACATTTTAACAAAGAAATGAAATTACTTTTGGTAGATAGACTAGATTCCTAGTCAACTCTCTAAAAATACATTAATATTTCACCTGAGAATTATAGGTTACAATGACAATGAACTCATTTTTTCCTAAGGGAAAATGTTTGAGAGTTTCAGTGTCTCGAAATCTTTCTCTCAGTACCTCAGTTACCAAGAGTCTCCTCATCTCACATTAGAAGCATCCCATGGACTAGGTCAGGAAATGAGGTGGGATATGTGGGTACTGGTGGGACTTAGGAAGTGTCTGCCCTCCTTTTGGAATAAGAGAAAGTTACATGATTGGAGGATAGAAGTCTATAATTATGAAGAGGAGTGGAATGATGAGCTCATGGGGTAAATAAGGAACAAAAGGAGAAAAAAAAAGTTATGTCATTTTTACAAAAGGAAGTGAGAAACGGATATTCCTACTTAACATACGTGTCATGAAATCATATATTTGGAACCTCACTTACATTGAACTGGTACAAAAAAGAATTTGATGAAAATATCTTTATTACACTCCAGCAAAAAATCCAGTTTTCTACACTACTCAGCTGAATGGTACTAACGATTTCATATTCATGTCTCTACGCAAACAAGAAAGAATTAGTTTACAACATTTATTTTAACAGAGTTGAAATTAAATTTTCAAATACATGATTTCACATCTTAAGTTTTAAAATCTAGCAACATGAAGTTTTGGATTTTTTAAAAAAGCAAACTGAAGACTTTTAAACAGTCCACACAGGAGAAAAATAAAAGAGGTTAGAGAAACCATTCATATTTCAAAGACTTGGAGAAACAGGTAATCCCCAAGATGACCAAAACCACAACCATACAAACACCCATTATGTTTTTGTCGGGACTTCAGAACTCTACTACCAAATACTTAAATGTGCTTTGGATATCACACAAACCCTGTATCTGAACAGATAAATCCCACGGCAAAAGGAATACAGTGAAATGGCCACATATTAGTGAGCTAGTTAATATGCCACTTAAAAAACTAAAGATACTAAAACTCTTGCAAGGACTGAAGAACTATAATTATATTAATAGATCCCCATAGTTTTAAAAAATCAAGAGAATCAATTAGATAAATTCTTTTAGAGCAGTAAATATGCTCTAAAAATATAAGCCAATATAATGTACTATAATTTTCCCTCCAAAAGGAAAATAGAGGTTCCGTTCAAATAACTCTCTATACATTAGTTCTAATCCTAAACCCCTGAAGAATGAAATATATTCTATTTTTTTTAAAAACCGAAAATAAGAGATTTGTACCATAGGTTAAAATGTAAAATGAAAAGCAGTTCTAATAATATTCTTTAAAAAGAAAGAATAAATAAGAAGTAGTATTTAAAATATGATTACAAGTGTTATTTAACAACAAATTTTATTTAAGAAGTTCATGATAAAGATGTATTTCCCATCAGGTTTCTCATCCAACTATGAAACAATGTTAGTACAAGTGTTCCCCACACTCCTACTATGCGTACTTCCCAATGACCAAACCTAGGCAGCAGCCTATGGGATCAACCCCTGAGATAGAAGGAAATAAAATTTGAGAAAAAAAATCTAAAACCAAACAGGCAAATGATGGCACAGAGTATACCCAAAAATCTCTTCTGGAATTGCTAGGTATTATATACAGACTATGTTTTTTATCACTTATTCATATCAGATCCTTGTCTAAACCATGCCTTTCCTGAAGGGGATAAAAATAGTTCTATGTGCCTCATTTTAATATTATTTTTGATACCTAAAATTATGAGAACTGCATCTAAGTAATTCAAGCTCTACGACATTCTTCTGGTGTTAGGATTTTATTCACTGGGTAGAGATTATAATCATCTAAGGAATTAAAAAAAAAATCTGCCCCAACACCCCTCCAGCCCGGCCCCCAAACCAATTACGAGAATCCTCAAGCGGAGTCCAGTCACTGGTAGCTTTTTAAAATCTCCCAAAGTTATTCTAATGTGCAGCGAGGCTTTAAAAACCACTGGTCTATCCAAGATATTGTTAGAATTCTAAGGGTTAAAAGCTAAACTACGCTCAATGACACCCTAACGTCACAGCCAGAAGAGGGCAGCAAGGAGCCACACTGGAAAGCCACACGCGGGGGGAAAAAAATAACGAAAAAAATAACGTGCTCAGGAGCTGTCCGCACAGAAGACCCCGTGGAGACTCAAGAGTTCCGGGAGAAGTGCCATGCCTCAAGTGGGAATTAATGATGGTAAGAAGCCAAGTAGAGATGAGCCAGCAAACAGACTGAGTTGAAGGAAAAAGAGAGCCAGAAAATGTCAAAGAAGTACCTGGTCCAAAAAAGATAAATAAATAAATAAATAAATAAATAAACAGACAAACGAAGGGCCTAAGATCAGAGTCACTAGCAAGAAGGAGGTAATTCTCCAAAATAAGAAAGCAGAAGACAGAACAGTTTTTTGAAGCCTCCATCTTCCACAATAACAATCCTGAATGAACTAGAAACATAGTGTGAAATCTTAAGAGGTGGTTTTGGAATTCACAAGAATAAAATAACTAGCATAAAATAGCCTTAAAAAAATCTTGGACAGCATAATATAAAGAACCAACAGGAGATGTCACCGTGATCCACAATGACGAATATTAAAATTGAAACTAGCAATGGGTTTATGACTTCATATTCCTCTTCTACAAAATGCTTGGGTGAAAAAACCTAGATATTCCAATTCAGGCACTTATCCACAATTATTTATAAACTACATATATCTTGGCAAAATGATAAAAAATCACTTCTCTTATTTTACAGACTAATCTCTCTTTTCATTGGCCATTAGAAACTCAAAACTTTTAAGAGTCTTTGTGTATTGATATTATACTTAACACCTTGCTTGTGCTCATTTTGCAGTCATCCCGACTTCCTTGGCTGTTTCCTTTGCCTTATTCCATCACTGAAAAATGCATAAAATCCTTTTTGAAATGATGCTGAGATTAAGGAAATCAACTAAAATATGACACAGACTCATCTACCCTTTCAAGATGTTCAAAGGGGGTCTAGCACGGTTCACCAGCACAAACCCATCATGCCTACTAGAAAAAAAGTTCTAAGCACATGGGACTTTCTGTCATTCTTTATATATGAAGGCAATATAGCTATTACTGCTAATATCTCTGCTGCTAACCATGTAATAACAAAAACAGTAAGAACTCAGTAATTATACCTTTAACACTTACGACGGGCACTGAACCAACTATTGACTTGTTCATTAATTTTTTTAAATTACGAAGAAAGAATTATTTGGTTAGAGCATTTTGAAAGATAGTTTGGTTTTGAAATTTAATCAACACGATTTTTCTGACTTGACAGAAAAAGAAATACAGAAAGGTACCAAAAATTTCTCAGGACTTTTTGTCTTAAGCTAAAAATTTAGTCTCCCCTTTAGTTTATTCAAAAATAAATATAGTAAGGCCACCTTCTTCTATAGCACCACCTTTTCTAGGGACTGGGGAGTAGAAGGGAATCACACCTTGTGAGAGAAGAAACCAGTCATCAGTGACGTCCACCTGTAATCACAAGTGCCTAGCTGACCACTGCATCCAAGTGAGCCTAATAGTCTAACCAATCATATCCTAATTCTGTGTTGAGGCTGTTTAAAATGTGCACTGCTAGTTGACTGCTTCTGTAATAACACAATAAATTTCCACATGCTGAATTATGTTTAAATTTCTTGGGAGTAGGAATCATGCTTAATTTATTTTTGTCTCTCTCAGTATTTAGCACAATGCCATTGCTGGTAATACATATGGTCCTAAAGAGATCTCTTTTCCTTCTCTTTTCACTGTGATATATATCTTACATACATAATAGTTAATACAGTACATAAAATTAAGTGTATAGAATGTTTATGGCAGAATTATTAATAATTCTCCAAAGGTGGAAACCCAGATATCCCTCTACAGATAAATGGATGAACAAATTGTGGTATATACAAAGTCTGTCCAGAAGGTATCCAGCCATGTAATATGAAAAATAGAGACAAGAAGATACAAGACACAAGAAATATGAAACACTGTACACAGGACACTGACACCTCAGTCCCCTTCAAATTAGGCACCTTGGGACCTCACACAGTTCTCCCAATTGCCATCAGCTGCCCCATCGTGTTTTCCTGAATCTCACTGATGGTCTGAAATCTCTTCCCTTTCAAAGGTGATTTTAGTTTTGGGAAAAGCCAGAAGTCATAGGGCACCAAATCTGGGCTGTAGGAGGGCCAAGTCACCTGGGCAATCTGATGTTTCACCAAAAAACTCTGCACGAGATGTGATGCACGAGCAGACACATTGTCGTGATGAAGCTGCCAGTCACCAGCTGCCCATAGCTGCGGCCTTCTGAATCTTCCAAATAGTTTCTTCAGAGGAATATTCAAGCTTTACGCAAAATCTGATGCAGATTCGTTGCTCTACTCGCTCAGTCATTTTGAATGCGATGGTCACACAGTACACATGCTCACTTACATGTCTACCTCCCCCACTGACTGTCTTTGGTCATGCATGTGCATTCCTTGGCTGCCAGGTTACATCGACGTGGCACAAAACAGGCAAACCATTCTCATTGTAACAATGGCACTGTGCTTTCAATATCAAATTTCAGTAGTTCGTTGCCACCTTACAAGGAAACAACGGACTTCCGTACATTAACTTTGTCTCCTGCAACCTCACTGTAATCATTTACTAGTTTCACATTTTGTTGATTCTTTGGGAGTTTCTACATAAACCATCATGTCATTTATAAACAAAGTTTAATTTATTCCTTTCCAATCGGTATATCTTTTATTTCCTTTTCTTTTTGTCCTATTTCATTTCACTTCCAGGATGATATAGAACACAAATAGTCAGAGGGGAAATCATTCTTCCTTCCTGATCTCAACTGGAAAGCATCTACTTTCTCACTAATAAGGATGTTTGCTGTCAGTTTTTTTGTAGATGTACTCTAACGAGTTGAGGAAGTTTCCCTGTTTCCTGAGTTTTTATCATATATGGGGATAAATTTTGTCAAATCCTATTTCTGCATCTATTAATATGATCATATAATTTTCTTATTTCTGCCTGTTAATAATAACGGGTTACACTTTTTTAAATGCTGAGCCAGCCTTGCACACCTGGAATAAATTGCATTCTGTCATGGTACATAATTCCTTTTATATATTTTTACTCAATTTGCAAATATTGAGGATTTTGCACGTATATTCCTAAGAGAAGTTAGTCTGTAGTTTCCCATTGTCATATCGTCTTTGATATTACGGTAATGCTGGCCTCATAGCATGAGTAAGGAAGTATAACCTCTGCTTCTGTTTTCTAGAAAAGATTGTAGATATTAGGTATATTTTTCCTTAAATGTTTAATAAAATCAAGACCATTTTTAAAGAATAGAACATTTTCGGGTAGAAATGTGGAGGCAATAGTGGTTGCATATTTTTAACCACTGTGGAGTCATTGGTTCTAATACTTTAAAAATAGTATCTTTGTGCCCAGGGTTGGTGTAGCTCAGTGGATTGAGCGCAGGCCTGCAAACCAAAGGGTCATCGGTTCCATTCCCAATCCAGCAACATGCCTGGGTTGCAAGCCAGGTCTCCAGTAGGGGGTATGTAAGAGGCAACCACACACTAATGTTTCTGTCCCTCTCTTTCTCCTCCCCATCCCCTCTCTAAAAATAAAAATCTTTTGAAGATAAAAAAAAATAGTATCTCTGTAATCTTTTCAACAAAATTGTGAATTACTAATTCTCTTATTAGTCATTTATTACATTTTTTTAAAGAGAGCTCAAATAAAGTACCTTGCTCGTGGTCACAGAGCTGGTATATATAAATTTCTTGTCTTAAGCCAAGTATATTCAATTCAACATTTGTTCTATTTCCTCTAGATTTTATTATTAGAACAAGAAAAAATTGGGAGTTAAAGCAAAAAAAGAAGTAAAGGGAACGAAAGAGCAGACACCTTGTCGTTCAGCTTTAGGAGCATAATGGGAGGTAGTATGTCACAATACTGTTCATTCTATACATTTTGAGAAGACTAACGGAGTGGCTAAGGGTAAGATTGCCCAGGTTTAAATCCTAATTCCATCACTTCTCAAAAGCATGATTATGGGCATCTGTAAAATGGGAGGATTATTAACCCTTCAAATGTTTTTGTAAGAACTACATTATCAAATTAAATAGCCTAGTCTATGTAAAAAACTTAAGTAAAACTCAGCTATTTAAAATAATTTGCCACTGCTTTTTAAGATGACAAAATTTATTCAAAAAACTTAAGACTCTACATGTTCAGAAATTTGCTCATTACCTAAAACTTCACTTTGTACATAGTGACAATTTGGAGTCCACAACTCTTGCTAATTTAGGTTAATATATCCCCTTCCCTAACATAAGGAACAGAATGTGACAGATCTTTTCACATTGCCATCTGTTATTTCAAATGACAAAACTGTAAATGATTTCAATGTTAAATACAATGCATTTTTAATGTCCAAAGATTTAGTAATGAGGAGAAAAGTTCTATTTTACAGTTTCTGAACACACTCCCAAATTCCTTAAATTCAACTAGCAAGGACCTGTATATAATTAACAAGAAAATGCTACCCAAAGTCTAAAGAGAGAAATCACAAAGCGGTATGAATCTTTCTAAATGCAGCATAATTTACAACAGAGATGTATCAAGCACCATAGAGTAAGGTGATATTTTTCCTGGTGAGAAAATCTTCTTAATGGCGCCCTTTAAAGAAGCCAATCATTTCTACTTAAACTGCAGGTTTTCCTTTTAAAAAACCACAACTCAGAACAGCTGAGCAGAAAGTCAGCTCACAGAGACTAGAAGTAAAGGCATCACAGAGAGGTAATAGAAGGGGGAAAAAGTTCCTTTGGTCAGGTTCACATTGCGTAAAACCAGATTTTAATGGGAACGTTACTAACACCTTTTCTACAGCCCCATGGCCAAATGAGAATACTTGTTGGACATTATCTTCCAGTTAAACGTATGTATGCCATGCTATGTTTTAAAGAACTTTGAGGACTTGACTGATTCCTTTGCAGCATTCAATCAGATATAGAATAGTTCCTTCAAAAATATCCTGGTTTTACTTGTAGGTTCCCTATTGGCCTACTTTCCTCTGAATACGGAACAACAGCCTAGGAGTCAAAAGGAAAAAAAATTTAAATCCCGAATTTTCAGAAAAGGATTTTTGCTTGCTTATTTATTCCTTAAGGTAATAGATCCACTCCTGATTGATAACCCAAAATAATTGCTGCTCAAGCCCTTTCTCTGCTCAATGTTCATCAAAAAACAGATTTAAAGACATTTTATATATATATATATATATATATCCATATATTGTTATACATAAACATGTATACAAATATTTATACATACATAGTTTATGAATGTATGTTATACATGTAATATACGTGTGTGTATAGAGAACTTTTATTTGAAGGATATAGAGGTCAATCATTTCTTGACATAATCTAGATATATTCTGGATAAAAATTACTTATTTAGCTCCCCACCCTAAACTCCCAATTACACCTCAGCTTCCACTTAGGGTACTGTAAGAAACAGCCTTGTAGGACCCAACATCACTCAATACTCCCTATATGAGGATTCATTCAAGAACTTTTTTTCAGAAATTGCACTAGGAAAAGTTTTGCCCCCACCAAGAAACTAGTGTATTTTGCTTTTGGCTTTAGACAGAAGGAATCTCTCAAAACCAAATTCCCAACTCAAATTCATTAAACTGTACACTTAAGATTCACACATTTTACCATAGGCAAATTGTAACTCAATAAAAAACAATTTCAGCTCAACCTTGGTGAATGATTAAGGACCCTAAGATAGCATAAATGTTCTCACTGTTCTATAGTCTTGACATTCTACTCTAATTCATGCATTTTACTCTGATCCTAAAACTGTCTTCCTTTCACCTGCTTTGTTCTTCACTGAGACACTCACAGAGAAAACCGAAGAACGCCCTGTAACATACACGAAAAGAAAGCAGAACAAAACAGACTGCAGCTCTGACACAGACAATCCTGACTAGTAAATTACCATCAGTCTCCTAGAGAATAATAATGGAATTCAAACTGGTTGCTTATAGTATAAAGGATATTTATAATTATTTGAATAATATAATAATTAAACAATTTGATAAACCTATAAGCAATGTATTCATATTGTACATGGTGATATTATCATCAAGTAAGTATCACTTTAACTTAAAATTTCAATTCAAAACTCTTAATATTATTTGCTACAAATATCTGAACCCAGGTGGTCACCAAAATGCTGAAAAAGTGGTTATAGGCAATACCTAATTGAATGTCTTGTATTCCCTACCTGCTGAGATACTTAGAGCATCTGCCAGTGCAAAGTGCTATTAAGAGAACTGATATATGCAAATACTTCTAATATGCATTCTACTTTGCCATAACAGGAAAGAACAAATTGAATAATCTATTGCAAATAATTTCTGGCTGAAAGAAATATTAAAACATATAAACTAAAATCCTTTTACTTATGTTCTTTTCTTGCATGAAATGCCTGTCTTCCTACTAGTTGGTTCAACCATTTACAGCTGCTTATCCAAGTTCTACTCCACACCACCTCTTGAAAGGGCTACAGAAACGTGACAAATCCATTCCGTTGCAATCATACAGCAGAAAAAATACAGGGGCATTTCCTGGAAATCTCTACTAAGCAGACCGAATAAGGAGCCACATCTTTTACTCTGACTTTTTATTCTGAAAATTTTAAAACTTCAAAAACAGTTGAAAGAAAAGTACAATGAAAACCCTATCATCCTTCATCCAGCTCACTCCATTCCAGTGGGGGCGAAACTGGTTCTTGGGGAGGAGTGCAAAAATCTTTCACATTACAGAAAGACTGAGGCTGACGAATTGCAGGGCTGTTCTCTCTCTCCCTTCCTCTCTCTAAAAGCAATGAAAAAAACGCCCTCGGGTGAAAATAAAAAACTGAGAAATTTGTTTTAAAAACCCACAATTCTGGTAAACAGACAAACAGAGGAGTCTGATTAAATAAAGTTATTCTGAAGTTTTCATTACTGATAGAACTATACAGGAATAGAAACCTATGCTTCAAACAGCAAACCTGTAAGCAGTCTCTTCCAAAACCTGATTATCTTTTATACTGTAGCATTCTAGTACTAAAAAGTATATACTTAAATATTTCTCATCCTCTTGTTTCTCACCAATATGAAAAGTCTACAAAGAAGGTTTCATATACAATAAGCACCATCACTCAAATATATAAAATTAGAACTTCGCTCCCTGATACAGTACAATCTGCAAAACTCCCAACGGTTTAAGTATAAAATTTCAGTTAAAAAAAAAAAGTTAGTATCAGTATGATGAATTACTCATAATTCTATATTCTTTCCTTCTTCTGGACCATCACATGGTAAACTGCTCTCCTCTTGGAATGTCCTTTGTGGCCTATCCCATCTTCTCCAAATCCTTTGTACATGTTGTTCACTCTCCCAGGAAAACTCTTTCAGCCTTTAGCCAACTCTGTCTCCTTCCCTCTAATGGCACAGGACTGGTGTGGGGATTAAATAAAAATAAAAATGCCTGGCATGTAACAACTCTGGATAAAGGACACAATCTCCCAGCACACAGTTTCTGTCCAGGACAGCCACACTAAGTATTTGCTAAAATTAAAAACAACACAGAGAAAAAAAAATGTTTTAAGATAAAAAGGAGGAAGGAGATAAAGAAATAGGGTGTGTCTTATGGCATAAAGGAATCAGAATACTTTAAAAAGACAATTCTGTTAACTAGAACACCCTTCGTCCCACTCAGTGAACTTTCACCTACTGTGCTCACTGGGGCATGCATTATACAGTACATACATTTATACAGTAATATACAAACAACGGAAGTTGTCCTCAAAATAAAAACAAAGTGAGGCCACACTCACTTTGGCCACACTCCTGACACCATTTGTTTTTTCACATATTTCCTTTAGATTGAGAATAAACAATGACCTAATTTGCTTAAGATAATATGATACCTATTTGGAGATAATCCTCCATTGGTCTCTCACATTTCTGCAAGCCCTGTGAGCAGATGCACTAATTGCTCTTTGCTCCAGACTTTCTTTTCAAGGGTAGTTGTAAAAACAATAGCCTTGGGAGACAGAAATAGTATGTATGTTTCTCTGAAGCAAATATGTATGCTCCCCAAACTCAGGGCTCCTCTCCTGTAATTCTTCCCACTGGATCGGCAGGGGTCATCCAGGCTACCTCTTGTCACCCTGTGGTAGGTGAAGTACAGGAACCTGGTGCAAAAATATTGATAATCCTGTCTTCTTACGATCTTACCAATATCCATGAAACAATGGCAAGCTAATTTGTTGGTGTGCAATAAATTCTCAGAATGTGTACATCGATCAAAATAATCACATGGAAAAATCAGGTCTTACAAGTCTAGTATTTTTACTTAATAGTTTTTCAGAACATATATGATAATCCAATCAAATGTCTTTTGTGAACAGGAGAAAGAATAACTTCCTGGTATCCATCTGTTTCTATACACCTGCTTCCAAAAAGCAGAAATATTTTGCATATTTTCTAGCCACAGGGCCTATGCTTACTGATTAAAGAGGCCCCTGATATAAAGGGCTTTTTTGACCAAGTGGTTTTTCCATATATGTGTTTTGTGGAAGTTCCAAGATTCTGATATATAAATACCTACATCTTAACCAGCTAAGACCACTGTTTTAGGAGTCCAGCCTCATAACCAGCAAGTGACTCCTACTGTTTCGGTGGCGGTCTACTACACCTTTTGATAAACACCAGAGGTAGTGCAATTTGGTAAAAAGAGTTCTAGTCCTCCTTGTAGTTATAACAGCCTGAAATAAGTAAGTAACTGCAGCCACATCATCTATTCTATGCTTTATTTGCCTTACCTGTACAAGAAGATGTCATTGGACAATTACTAAGATCCCTTCAACTCTAAAATTCTTTTAATTCACATGCTATCAGTTATTAAAATTGCTGTGGTTCATTGAAAGACAATGACCTTCTACAACAACAGCAAATACACTTCAGTTTGGCTATCCCTCAAGACAAACAATAGGTTAGAAAAAAATTAAAACAAACATGTAAGAATGAGATCCTAAATTCAAGGAGCCCAAAGGTAGGTAGCCATATTATTAGTAAAAACAGATGTTTTTTGACTCAGACCTAAACTGCGAAATACTTACGGACTACAGAGAGTGATGAAGGTCTCCCTGAACATGCAGCTTTGAGCATTTGGCCCAGAGGCTTTCTATTTTTTTTTAAAGAGCCTCAGATATTGAGAAGTTATTTTCTTATCCAAAATTAATAGTCTTCTTTTGGGGCACTGGTTTAATAATAGATTTGTATTTGAAGTTCTGAAACTTGGCACATTAATAATGATGGTTCTTCCCTCAATCCAGTGTAATAGTGATCACCTAGTCTACAACAAGTAGCTCAAGATTATTACAAAATTCTTGTATTAAATCTACAGGTCACTGCAAAGCAACTTTAATTAGCTAAAGAGGCCTATGATGACAGCATATTTTAAGAGAGATATGGATTCCAATCTATCTTACTAGCTCTTTGAGTCTTACCAAGCTATTTAAACTCCCTCGGCCCTAGTGTCTTCAGAAGGTAACATCTGACACACAGGACCGCTGTTTGTAAGAATTAAGTGAGATTATTTCATACAGGATCTAACACACACTTGGACACACAGTAAGCATTCAATAAATGATAGATATTATTAAATGACCTGGAACTCACTGAGTTCTGTGATCTTTTCCCTATCTTCCCAATAGTATTCCCTACTATGTTCTAAGAATATTGTGCATTTTTACCATACCATATCACAATTCCTACATAGACTATACCTTATGGGCCCCCATTTTTATATCTTTGATCATGTCATATTCTCAGCCTGAATTTTCTGTCAAATTTTTATCCATTCTTAAAATCCTTGATCAAATTCCATTCTCCTTCGAGAGAACTTCAAATACATATTCATTCCAAACAGTCAGACCCCTGGTGCTTGCAGCTGGAGCTCAAGGGAAAGAAATGATTATCTCCCACGTAGAGTTAGAAGACCAGAAGAGAAAACAGGTGCTGGCTTCATAGAAAGTAGAAACTAGCAGTCTGAACACTGGAAACAGGCCAAAGGAATAAATCTTCATTTTCAAGCCAAACTTACAATGACAGCAAGGAAAACCAGCAGAATGTCCAGTACACCCCAGAGTGGCTTCTTGACTATTTCTGAGTTACTAAGTATAAGGAAAAACACCTGGGAAGTTAAAACTGTTAGTGCTCACAGTTCACCGCAGATTCAGGTACTGGAGAGCTGTGTTACAGAAAAACGCTCACCACCACCTTTGTAACCTTCAAGCAAATATGCTTTCACCATTGAAAAAAAACCCTAAATATCAATATACCATTTAGAAAAACATGTCAATTTTTACTATTGCTCCATTTTTAAAATCACTACGTCAAAAAATTTTGTATCATTCTGGCACTTAGTATTTTCTGATTTACATATTCAAATTTACCTTTCATTCTACCTTAAAAGTCAAATCCTCAAAAACTACCTGTACTCAAAACTTTGTTTATGCTATCCACTCTTCCAGATATCTTTTTTCTCCACTATCAAATAATATTTTCTTTATTTTATGCTCTTTGCCTAAGATCAAACTATAGTCTCTCTTCACAATTTACAATCCTTAAAGGAAATAACAGAAAATCATTTAAAGTACCTTTTGAAATCCTTTCAAGAAAACTTCAGGGAAAAAAGTTATGAATTAAAATTTTTATCTTTGGTTTTTATTGACATGAAAAAATGTTAACATGTAAACATCAAATAAAAAGAGCAGATTATAAAAATAGAACATATTATATGAGAAAAAATGTTTTTTTATCTTTGGGATCCAAGTTCAGGAGCTGGAGGGTACCACGTGCCCTGATGCTGGTTGATATAATATTAAATTTTCTCTTCTTTCATCAAGAAGAAACCAAAGTTTTTTCTTCAGAGAAAGATGCAAAGCTCAGTATTAGACATTTAAACCACATTAATAAATATTCAATTATTCATATGTAATATTAATACTAAATTCACACCAAATAAAAAGTTCTAAGTGTCTTTCTGAATTTTTAGGATTCTTTTCATTTGATCAGTACTTTTTGTTAAAAATTTGTTATTAATATTCCTTCAACAGCCCTTAACACTACATTTAATTTTAGATCTTAAAGGTCATCACACTATTTTAAAGCTGGAAGAAACTTTGAACATCTCATGCTCGTTATGATGTAAAGCTTAGCTTTTTCCCTGGCTGCTTAGGATCAGGGACCATCGTGAACATCATGAGTAACTATCTGGACCAGGAAGTTCATGACCAACAGTCTACTTAGGCAGAAATAAATGGTTACTGATGTCCTGCACCCTGGGAAGGTAACAGTGCCCAAGACAGAAATTTGGGAAAAAATTGCCAAAATGTATCAGACCACATCAAATGTCATCTTTGTGTTTGGATTCAGAACCCATTTGGGTGGTGGCATGACTTATGAGTCCTTGGATTATACAAGAAAAATGAACCCAAACACAGACTTGCACATGCCGGTATGAGAAGACCTTAAAAAAATCAGTGCAAGGCACACAAGAACAGAATGAAAGAAAGGCAAGGGCATCTGCAAGGTCGGTGCTAGCAAAAACAAAGAGTAAAGGTTCTCCAGTGACTTTATCTGTGGTGATTGTGCAGATTTCTCATGAGAGGATTAATAAACTAAGAACTTTAAAAATATATAAAGCTTAAAATAAGACTTGAAAAAACAAAAAGGCAGACCTAGAAAGTCTGGTGATTGACTATATGTAAAGGAAAAAAAGAATCAAGGACGACTCCTAGAATTTTCAAGCCTAAGAGTTTTGGAAATATTAGGGAATCATTGACAGAGGTAGCATTCAAAGGGAAACAACTACTGAGGCAGAGAATGGAGGAAGAAAAAGGTTCTTTTGTTACTGCTGTTTAAAATATATTGACTATGATGCTAACACCTTACATTCTCAATGAAGAAAAGCTTATTACTGCCGGGATGAGGGGCGGGGTGGGGAGAAAAACAGGCCGCTCACTGCCCTGCCTTCCAGGAGGAATTCTTGCCTCCACCCATATGCAGAAGCTTTTCCGTTTTCCACAGATAACTAAGTCAGTGCTCCAGAACAGTCCTCCAAAACTTGGTTTTTCTTAGAAATAATACAAAGTAATTTCATTACTTCTGAAATAACGTTACTTCTATTTTTTAACTCTAAAAAGATTCATGACTTACAATCTTTGTTCCGCCCTCTTCAGCATGACTTAAGCTCTTTTCATGTGAACCAAATAGCATAAAGAACCACAATAATCTAATCAATGATAACCTATTTTAACTGTCCCTTGTAAATCAAAGTCTAACTGAATTCTATTCTTTATCTAAAATGTAAAGAGGCTGACCTCTTATTTGACAGGGTACTTACTGAAGATAAAAGAGTTGGCTGGTTTCGGTGATGCTGGCACTGTTCGCTGCTCCTGCCCATGACCTAGTCCCATAGACACTGAATCCTGTACATCCAATGGTTCCTTGTCGACAAGCCTTAATCACATTTGACACACTTTAGTAGATTTTAACAGAGTAGAATTAATCCTTTGTGGCCCTTTATAGCCTAGGTTTGCAAGCTTTTACAATTTTTAACAGGGAAGTCCTTAAACAATCAGCACTGAACATTCAGATACAAAAGAACGAAAAAATCTAGATGCAGAATTGGTTTTATCACTATTACCACCTTTAAGTGGGGTGTCAAGTTTCTGTTCAGAAATGCTTCCTTCCCCAATTTCTCTCATTTTGATTTATTACTTAAGAGATTGATTTGGCTCATGAAATTATTCCTGGAAAACATGAACTCCATGTAGCAGTTACCTATGCAAAGGAAACGAGGGAAGTGAATCCAGTGAGAAGTACCAGAGGCTTCGATGTATCTGTTAGTATATATGTGGAATATTGATATTTAACAAAGCCAAGTGGCAAGCATATAAGATATATGGTATGTATATGGTTAGAAGATAAGTGGTATAAATTACTCTGTCAGTCTCTCAATCAACCATTCCCATACCCTATGAAAACTGCCCCCAATGAAAACTCTTTGGCTAAGAAAAATTTTGGTCAAGAGGAGAAAAGAAATCATTTGGAAATATTATATATTTCATAGGAAGGCAATCCAGGTACTTTATAGAAAGTAAATGAGAGAAACAGGGTTACAGCACTAGAGAATGAGTAGGAAAGATTCCAGAAAACAGGCCTGTACCAAATACAAACTGATTATGATTTTGCCAAGAATCAGCCTGGATCAGTAACTGTCCATGGAGATGCTTCTAGAAGTATCCTTAATAGCCCTGGCTGGTGTAGCTCAGTGGATTGAGCACAGGCTGGGAACCAAGGGGTCCCAGTTCGATTCCCAGTCAGGGCACATGCCTGGGTTGCGGGCCAGGTCCCCAGTGAGGGCCATGTGAGAGGCAACCATACATTGCTGTTTTTCTCCCTCTCTTTCTCCCTCCCTTCCCCTCTCTCTAAAAATAAATAAATAAAATCTTAAAAAAAAATAAAAGTATCCTTAATATCATTTATTTGCAGTTCCACAGCTGATTACAGAGGGTTGGGCCACAACCTTTGGTGAGCATATAAGAAGATTTTCTACCCCACAAGGTATTTTTAATAGTCATATGAGAATCTTCCCATATCCAAATATGCTGAAGTACACAGATAGCAACCAGCCTTCCTCCAAGTGAGATCAATTACTGAGTAGAACATTAAATATCAGCTTAAATCTAATTGGACTTCCTACAGTAAGTAGCCTACTGAATTTAAAACTAATTGGCCAAGTCACATAAAGAAGCCATTAGCCCCGGCTGGTGTGGTTCAGTGGACTGAGTGCAGACCTGCAAACCAAAAGGTTGCCAGTTCAATTCTCAGTCAGGGCACATGCCTAGGTTGCAGGCCAGATCGGTAGCTGGGAGCATGTGAGAGGTAACTGATTGAAGTTTCTCTCACACATGGATGTTTCTTTCCCTTTCCTTCTTCTTCCCTTCCCCTCTCTCTCCAAATAAATAAATAACATCTTAAAAAAGAAAAGAAGCTATTAAACATGCAATTTTAGTAAACAGTAATTATTAAAGTAATGACTCTATTTTAATAATATTTGAACGTGCAACTTCAAAATCTCTTACAGTTTTAAGAATAAGAGAAAAATGACTAGAATGCAAATGGTGGGTTTACAAAACACCTTGTAAAGAAAATACTGCTAGCAGGAAATGGACTGAGATTTTATTCATCCCCTGAATTATATAAATTATGTAGCTAACCAAGAAAAGAGTATTTCTCTACCTATCCTGTAACTTCTTATATCTTGAAGAAAATAATAGCTTACTACTACAGGCAGTTAATTGTAAAGCCTTTTGGTCCTTTGGCTAAATTTGGTTAAAATAAAACACTTTCAAAGTATAACAGCATTAATAATGCTCATTTTATACAGTGACCAAAGTAAACTCAAGAACATAATTTAAAATATTCATGATATATTAGTCTTGGAACTATCACAAGAATTTTTAGGAGCTAATAAGAAAACATTACTCTGCGTTTGAAGTTAATAGGTTCAGTCTTTGTCTCTAGAACCAAGGATTTCAACCTTAGCTGTGCAAGAGAATAACCTAGGGCAGCAGTCTCCAATCTTTTTGGCACCAGGGACCAGTTCTTGAACGAAGGGGAACAGGGTTGTGAGCAGGAGGCAAAGCTCCATCTTCCGTCATGGCACGGTGCCTAACAGGCGAAGGACCCCTAACTTAGGGAACTGAGGCCCAGGTCACGCCCCAAATCAGTGAAATCAATCTTTGGAGGGTGGGACCCAGGCACCAGCATTTCGGAGGTGATTCCAACAAATAACTAAGATTGAATACCATGACTCTAAAGACCCTAACAGTATAAATCTGATTCAGTATTCCACAAAGAAAAAACACACACATATACATGGAGTAAAAAATAAATAAAATTTAGTCAGTTTTTCTGTGGGACAACATACCGTAACTGTCTTCTAAGTCATCCTGACATACTTCAGCTCAAACAAATTAATTCTCCCACAACAAAAACAAACTCACAGCAAACCGATCAGGTAAAAGAGGCCACAGAACTGGTAGGAATGGAAACCCTTTTTACAACTGATTGTTGCACAAGGCTGCTGCTAGTCTGCACACTAAAATAAGTGTGAAAGGAAACATTTACTTTCCCTTAAGACTTAAACTTAACTCTTGCCCTTAGAGAAAAAGAAATGTCAAAATGGTAATGATGAAAATTGTTCATCCCTATCAATGAGAAAAATACCATAAACCAAACTGAAAAGCCAGGTACTATCTACAAAAATATTATGACAAACAGTTAATAGTCTTGACACATTATTGTTGTTTTTTCTAAATCATCCAGTTTGGGGAGTGGGAGAATCAAGGGTTGACTTCTCTGACTAGTAAATTTGGGAGATAAAACCAGGCATATTGCATTCGGTGTCTCAAAGATTCTTTTTCATTCAGAGCCAATCTTACCTGCAGATGCCCACAATTTCTTCTGCTCTGCGTTGTGTGCTTAAAAAACTACATTGTGGTCCTGTAAAGCGGCCTGCAGTTGTTCAGTACATAGCATTAGCACTAGATAAATCTTATCCAGAGATGAAGTACTGAAAAGGCCACTGTGGCTACACATTTAAGCCAGTTTTTCCAAGTCAGCTTTACCCGATTAAAATTCTGACCTCCATCTGATTCCCTTATATATTTACTAAATTGGTAAAAATTCAGGGAGAAAAGGTATCAATTATCTGCTCCCTAGACCCAAGCAGTTATCTCCTGTATTAGCCATGTTTTATAACTTCATCTAAATATTTCACGACACAAATATTCACAATTAAGAAGGCTAGAATGTAGCCCTGGCTGGAGTAGCTCAGTGGATTGAGCGCGGGCTGGGAACCAGAGGGTCCCGGTTCAATTCCCAGTCAGGGCACATGCCTGGGTTGCAGGCCAGGTCCCCAGTGAGGGCCATGTGAGAGGCATATACATTGCTGTTTCTCTCCCTCTCTTTCTCCCTCCCTTCCCCTCTCTCTAAAAAGAAATAAATAAAATCTTAAAAAAAGAAAAGAAGGCTAGAGTGTAGATATAGAGAGAAATACATGGATGTAAAGATAAATATATATAACTTGTTTTAAAAAAAATGATTCAATAGCATATCAAAGAGCATTTTCCCTTTTGAACATTGAGTGTCTTGAAGCATCAGAAGGATAAAAAAAATCACAGTTGGATTTACACTGTGATGCGAATCAAGTTCAATGTTATGGGCCAGTCACTTGGCTCAGGCCTGTTCCAAAGCCCTAGATATGATTTCATACTTTTTATAATTTTCTAAAATTATAAAAGCTTGAACCCTCACAAAAGCTGGATCAGCTCTAGATAAAACTCAGGAGGAAAGCAGAATAAAGTCAAATGTACTCTGGATTAGAATCTTTAATTTCAATCCAACTAAGAAGATTCTGAAACACACAAGTTACTATAAAAATTACAGACTATTACGGCTAATGAAACAAAATCAATCTAAGGGGTTACTTCACAGTTTACCATAATAAAAAGCTGAAACCCTATTTAAAGGCTCCTACTTCCCCTCCTCAAAGAAAGGGTTTATTACTCCACTGTTACGTTAGCATCACAGTAGCAACCTATGAAAATTTTTATGATCTGATGTTAAATGAAAAGATAAAATATTATAATCACCTGTAAGTAACCTCTATGAAAAAACTTCGCAAGAATGGGATTTTTAGTACGTGAAATAAGAATTACTTTCTGTTTCCTCTTTTTTAAAATATTCTATAATTACTTTTATAATTTAAATTTTTTCATTGTAATTTTTAACTATGGCTATAAAGAAATAAAAATAATCTTGTGTAGTTTTAAAGGTTCTGAAACCATTCCATGAAGAGTCCCAAAATATTTTTAGCAACTATATTTTTTAAATGTGTAACTTTTTTAAGGCGACTACTTTGAAAAATATTTTTGTCTCTTATTTTATAAGCACATCATAATTGTTACTTTCTTCAGAACTGTACTCAGAAACAGTTAAGGAAGATGGGTTCACCACATTAATTTTAGATTGTTGCACTTTTCCTGCTTTCTTTTTCCTGTCTTCTCCCTTTAAAAAAGTTTTCATTTCCTATGTCTGACCATGCATGTGCTTTTAGTAACTATCCCACTTATTTCCTATTACTAATGCTGTTCTATATAGAAAGTGGAAAAGATTGACTGGTATTACTATTTATAATTTTAGTTTTATAAATCATAAATATATTTTATCATGACCCTAGCCTAAAATAAAATGTTATATAACTTTCATGCATCACTTTATTTATTCAGGTTTTTTTTAATCTCCAGGCAAGATTTTGGTTGCTATTGCTCTGACAAAAAATAAATGGGTTATTTCATTAACTATGTGAAATGTTATGTACTATACATGGATAACCAGAGCAATGGTTAAAAATAAAAAGATAACAGCTCTCCTCAAAACTATCTTTAATTTTTGCTTTGGCAATTTTATTTTTGGCTTAATGTTAAATTTAAATTAACAAGACTTTCTCACTTCATTTTTTTATTCTGTGACCAAAATTCAAGTATGGAATGTGCTTTCCCTGGCTCCATACATAAAAGGTAACACAGTGCTGCATCTCCCTGTCATTGAAAAGATAATCTGTAGACATCGATTTGTGTTTTAATACCTCAATGCCTCCCCAAAAGAAAATGGGCTAATACTTTAAAATGGCAATTATTTAATATCTACACAAATATTTACCATTATTTTTCAGACTATAGGACGCACCTAGCTTTTAGAGAAGGAAAATGGGAAAAAATTTTGAACCAAAAAATGGGGTAAAATATTTAATAACATAAATAACATAAAATTTCACCAATGTAAATGTAAACAGCCAGGTAAGCTGCATTCAAACTATAAGACACACTCCCATTTTCCTCCCAAATTTGGCGGGGTGGGGGGAGTGCATCTTATAGTCTGAATTATACAGTAACTTCTTTTCCTACTTCATTCTGCCCTTTTCATGCTTTCTATATTACACATACATCTGTAAATCTCATCAATTTTTCATGAAAGACAGGATTAAAATGCATAAGTGTGAAAAATGTATAATTCCAATTAGAATGTCAACTGCAAACTTTTAGTTACACTGAACACCATTTAAGTATGTCAAAAATCTCAAGAGTGGCTATAACACACATCACATAGAACTCCATTTATAGAGACTAAAAAATAGCCTACTATTTTTACTAAGTCATTTTTAAAACAACCTCAAAGAATATTATTTTTAAAGACAGGAAAATTATTTTTCCCTATTAATTGTTTGGTCATTCCCAAAATGCATTCATTCAATGCAATGTAAGTTTTCTTTTATCATTTCTTCTAATGTTTGAAAAAATCTCTCTTCCTTACCTCTGTCTCATTTCTCTTAACATCTCTCCTATAAGAGCCAATATTACCATAAGCAGCTAAGTCGATAGAACAAATAAATACTCCCTGTTTGGTGTTTAGGAGATTAATAATTCATGCAAGAACACAAAAAAGCTTGCATACTTGGTTAGAAAGGCAGGCGAAAGCTTTGAAATTAAATTGGTAATTCAAGGTAGAGAGTGGGAGGGAATGGTGTCCTAAGACAATGCTTAAATAAGAAAAAAAAAAAGCCAATGTTATTCCAGTGTTATTATAAATTAGAAAATTATGGGGTCCCTTGATCATTTTCTTCTAGGTCGTAATTCCCCAAGGCCCAGACTTACATATGCTTACATTTTTGGAACCCAAATGAAAATTAAGACATAGTCTCCAGTTATGGGGTACTACACTTCATATGAGGGAAGAGGAAGGCTAGGTGAAATGTAAAAGATTCATGGAGCTCTTTAATTCTGTCATCAATTATGGATTGGTAAACTCACTAAAAAATGAATTAAGAAAATCCTTAAAGGTACAATTGAAGTGCACGTAAATAGAACTCCCAGCTAATGCAGCATCACGTTCAAAATATTTTCACTGCTAATTAGGAAAACGAAGAGTTATTCACAAACATAAAAGGTTACAATATCTAAGTCAAATTACTGCTCTATTCATGAAACTGTATATAGCAAAAGAAGTAGCAATAATATATGATGAAAGAGGTGATCACAACACAATTGATCTCACCTAGTCTCTGTCATCCCCGCCTACCAAATTTTCTGATTGCAGAATGGCAAATAACTGCTGCCTGATTTAAATAGCCCCTGGAGCTGTGTAAGATGCAAGAATTCTGTTCTCTGAGATTCTCATAGTCCCAAGAATAATTCTAAGAGTACCACCTATTCTATTCTATATCTGAGAAAAAGTTTTTAATGTTGAAATTCCTAAATTAAAATGAAGAGTACAGAACACATTTTTCCCCTTTGAGAACATGACAATGAATCACTGCGGGAAAACTGACAGCAAAGGAACTATCACATCAAACTTTCTCCATACTGAAGAAATAGGCGTGGGTTCCTCTTCCTTCACTAATATGACTATCATTAGTGCTTTAAAAAATGTATTTAGAAGCTAAGGAGTCATTTTATACATGTATGCACCTGCGCAGAAATTCCCTGTCACCATTCAAATTAATCTGCATTTCATAATACTCAAGCCTTAAAATGCCGAGTTGGCAAGGATTAGTACGAAAGAGTGAAGAAGTTCAGGCATTTTAAAAAGCCAGGGCTTTTTGATAATTTATATAAAAATAAACAGATCTCTGTCTTTAGGGGCAAACAACAGTATTCGTTGCCAGTGATTTTAACTCCTTCCTAAGAGAGAAAAGAAACAGCTAATCATAGTGTCAAATTTATAACTCGTGCAACATCATCATTTGATTTACCTGAACACTTATCAGACAAGTGGCCCTATGAGTTGAGACAAGTGACTCTATGAGTTGAGACATGTAAACTCTAGACTACATTAAACCAAAAAAGGCCACAACAGCAAAGAGCAAGTAGATATACTATTATCACTATTATACTATTACACTATTATTACTATTATACTATTAACAACTTATAATTGTAGTTTTTATAGTTTACATTTTCACATTCCCTGTATCTTCTGATGATCATCTGACTTTTCCAATAACTCCCGGAGGACAGAAAAATAAGCATCATTTATATTAAATAGTTATACATGTAAAACATTTAATATATGCCCACTACACAATATGTATTCAACAATGGTTAGTTATTAAGGTCTGTTACAGATGAAGGTTCAGAGGTCATGATGGATTGCCATTAGTGGGAAAGGCAAAATACCCATTTAAGAAACATGGGTAAAGGAGGAAAATATTCCAAACAAGTAAAAAAAGACCAAAGGGAAGTCAGAGTGGTCATGAGGAAGATCTAGACTTTAACTAGTCACAGGTTTAATTAGTCAAGAGTTCCAATCTAGGACAAAAGAAAAAGGGCACACACAGAATCTCACCGACAGACAACCCTGGACGGGCTCACCCGCAGTCAGAGACCATCACTAACCCCGGTTCAGGAGCGAGTCACACCACAGCCCTAATTCTCCTCACTGAGAAACCTAGTTTGAGAAACTGAAATATCATCAGAAGTTTGTTTGCTTGTTTTGTTTTGTTTTTTTACCTTCAATGAGAAGAAGATAACAAATTTATTCTAAAGAACAGTGAGTGGTTTTTGTATTCTATCCAACTTAACAAAACCAAGAAGCTGTCTTATCAAAGCACACCATAGGATCAATCATATCAAGCCAGTCTTTCTAATCAGTTCTTCTATAGAGGAAACAAATTAGCTGTTAGTTTTCTGCACACCTGAAACATGCAACACTTTAAAGAGATCGTTGTGTTTTGTTAAAAAGCAATAAAATTGTGGTGAAATGTTTTTTTTTAAATGCTGGCAATTGGAGGCAGCTTCCTAAATCCAAATACAAAATAATCACCAATTTCTCAATCATATTGAAGAGTCTTAGTGTCGAAACTGATGGCTCAACTAGTTTCAGTCTGACACAGACTTAACATAATCAACCAAGTCAATTACAACCGTGAAGGAGACCTTCACTGCTTTTATTTTAATCCAACAACTCAATTTACTCAAAGCTCCAACATTGCTCCCTATATTCAAAATATTACATTTCTTATCACTGAATATTTAAGATATTTTTATTTTTTTAATTTTCATTGATTAATTTGAGGGGGAAAGTAGGAAAGGAAGAGGGAGAGCGGATAAGGGGAGAGAGAGGAGGAGAGAGAAAAACATCAACTTTGTTGTTCCACTTATTTATGCATTTATTAGTTGTTTCTTGTATGTACCCTGACGAGGAACCCAACCCGCGACCTTGTACTGGGATGACACTCTAACCAACTCAGATACCCAGCCAGGGCAATACTTAACATACTGTCCCATTACATCACACCTCAGAAATTAAAAGAACCACAGGCAGCCCTAATTAATCACAAAACTCTTCGAAGGAATGAAACTAGGGTGAGAGAACTCTTGTTTATTGAAGGCCAAATAAAAATTCACTCTTGCAATAAGATTTTAGTTATAATGTTTAGTCTGTGCAGCTAGATTTTTTAAACTTCATTTTTTTAGTTACTATTAACTGAAATAACAGGTATACTGTAATAAGGGATTATTTTTAAAGCACAACAGTAATAAAAAAATACAGAATTAACTGTCTAAAGACAAGTATGAAGACCCAGATATCAACACCTACTTATGTATTTACCAGAAAAAAATCAAACTAGATTGATCAGCCCATTTCCTACACTAGTTTGCTTCAAAGCATAAAGGGAATACGTACCAGGAGTATGTTATCAATGAAACCAACACACTTCTGAATAACAACACATTCATTAAACCCAGCTTAAACATAACTTATAAGTAGAAATATGCCAACAAGCGAATCTGCACCTACACAGACACAGACACTAAGCTTGAAATTGATAAACATACTGAACAAAACTTAAGGTATTTTCCAAAGGAGTTCCTCTTTCCCAGCCAAGACAATATCTGATGATTTTCTAAACTCATTCCTATGTGCTTAACTGCACAAATCACTTATTTCTAGCTATGTCAAAAATTTATAAATAAATAATGGGAAAATATAAGGTAATACTAATGGATAATTCCTAACTTTCAAATAGGCATCACTTTCCCTCTAAATCCAGTTTTTTTTAATTGCTGTTCAATTACAGTTGTTCCCATTTTTCCCCCATTACTCTCCCCTGCCCTACCCAACGCCACCTCCCACATGCAATCCTTTCTGCCCCCCACCCCACAGCTGTCTTTGTCCATGGGTCCTTTATACATGTTCTCTGCTTTCTCCCATTATCCCCCTCCCCATTCCCCTCTGGTTACTGTCAGTTCTTTATTTCCATGTTTCTGGTTCTGTTTTGCTCTCTTGTTTTGTTGATTAGGATCCAATACGTGAGATCATATGGTATTTATCTTTCACTGCCTGGACTATTTCACTTAGCATAATGTTCTCCAGTTCCATCCATGCCATTGCAAAGGGTAGGAGCTCCATTTTTTTTTTTTTTTGCTGCATAGTATTCCATTGTGTAAATGTACCATGGTTTTTTGATCCATTCATTTACTGATGGGCACTTAGGTTGCTTCCAACACTTGGCTATTGTAAATTGTGCTGCTATGAACATTTGGGTGCATAGGTTCTTTTGGTGTTTCAGGATTCTTAGGGTATAGGAATTGCTGAGTCAAAAAGCAGTTCCATTTTTAGTTTTCTGAGGAAATTCCATACTGTTTGCCACAGTGGCTTCACCAGTCTGCATTTCCAACAACTGTGCACTAGGGTTCCCTTTTCTCCACAACCTTGCCAGTACTTGTTTGTTGGTTTATGATGTCATTCTGACCAGTGTGAAGTGGTATCTCATTGTGGTTTTAATTTTCATGTGATAGTTAGTGATGCTGAGCATCCTTTCCTGCGTCTCTGAGTCCTCTGGATGTCTTCCTTGGAGAAGTGTCTGTTCAGGTCCTTTGTCCATTTTTTAATTAGATTGTTTGTCTTCCTGGTGTGTGAGTCCTTTATACATTTTGGAGATCAAACCCTTGTCTTAGGTATCATCTGCAAATATATTTTCCCATATGGTTGGTTCCCTTTTCATTTTGCTGATATTTTCTTTAGCCATGCAGAAGCTTTTTATTTTGATGAGATCCCACTTGTTATTCTTTCCTTTATGTCCCCTGCTCTAGGGGACCTATCAGTGAATATATTGCTGTGTGGAACATGAGATTTTCCTGCCTATGTTCTCCTCTAGGGCTTCTATAGTGTCATGATTTATATTTAAGTCTTTTATCCATCTTGAGTTCATTTTTGTGTACGGGGTATGTTGGTGGCTGAGTTTCATTTTTTTTGCAAGTAGCTGGCTGTCAAGATCATCCAACACCATTGGTTGAAGAGGCTACTTTTACTCTATTTTATGCTTCTGCTCCCTTTGTCGAATATTAATTGACCACAGAGACATAGATAAACCCAGTTTTAAATTGCTACATAACTACCAAAATCAATTTGCAGTTTTTCGAATCACCATCTTCCAAAAGGAGGATCCAACAATTCAAATTAAAAAGGGTTGTCCCTGACACTTTATAATACCCATAGGTTCGGTACAACCTACCTACTTTTAGCAAGAATTATATTATGCAAAGTTGACGATCTGGTAACTATAATACAGTCATGCATCACTTAAGAACAGGGACACGTTCTAGGAAATCCATCCTCAGGCAACTTTGCCACAGTGCAAATGTCACAGATAGCATTACACAAACCCAGATGGCACACTGGCTAGCTAGTATGGCATATTCTCCCAGCCTATACACCTGTTCAATCTGTACTGAATACTGTAGGCAACTGTAACACAATGGTTAAGTATTCATGTATCTAAATATATCTAAAGATAGAAAAGGTACAGTAAAAATACAGTATAGAAGTTTAAAAATGATATACCTGTACTACTAAAGGTAGCTATGAATGGAGCGTGCAGGACTGGAAGTTGCTGAGTGAGTGAGAAGTCAGTGAACATGAAGGCTATGGCATTCCTGTGTACTACTGTGGACTATACTGTGCACTCAGGCTACACTCATTTGTAAAAAAATGTATTTTTTCTCTTTTTCAATAATGAATTGAGCTTAGGTTAATATACATTTTTTACTTTAGAAACTTTCTAATTTTTTTAACTTTTTAACCCTTTTGAAAGAACTTAAAATACAAACACACCGTACAGCTCTACAAAAGGACTTTCTTTATATCCTCCTCAGTTGTTTTAACATTTTTATTTTAATTTTTTAGTTTTTAAATGTTTTTATTCAAAAATAAGACACAGCCCTGACCAGTATGGCTCAGCTGGTTAGATATTGTCCCACAAAGTGAAAGATTGCCAGTTCAATTCCCAGTCAGGGCACATGCCTGTTGGGGCACTCACTAGAGGCAAGTGAACTATGTTTCTCTCTCACGCTGATGTTTTTCTCTCTCTTTCTTCCTCCCTAAATAAATAAATAACAATTTTAAAAAATAAGACACAAACATACACATTAGCCTAGGCCTACAAAGAGCCAGGATGATCGATATCTCTGTCTTCTATCTCCGTATCTTCTCCCACCGTCTTCAGGGCAGTAACATGCATGGTGCTGTACAATCTCTTATGATAATGATGCCTTCTTCTGCAATACCTCCTGAAGAACCCGTCGCAGGCTTCTCCTGAGGAAATGCCACTCTTTTCAGAAGTATGTAGGGTGGTTTGCTTGGTTTGTTTTTCATCATAAATTTGCTTGTGAACAGATAATATAGAATGAACACCAGAAACAACACAAAACAAAAAACAATGGAACAGCATCTTTAAAGTACTAAAAGAAAAATGTCAACCTACAATTGTATACCCAGAAAAAATATCTCTCAACAGTACGGCCAATAAAGATTTTTTTCACACATTCAAAAGTGAAAAGAATTCATCACCAGCAGACTTTCCATATAAATAACTTTAAAAGTAATCCAAGTCGAAGGAAAATGGCACTAGATGGAGATCTGTGTCCGTGCAAAGAAATAAAGAGCATTAAGATGGAACACGTATGAGGAAATATAAAATACTTTAGCCCTGGCAGGTGTGGCTCAGTGGCTTGAGCTCTGGCCTGTGAACCAAAGGGTCACTGGTTCAATTCCCAGTCAGGGCACATGCCTGGGCTGCAGGCCAGGTCCCTAGTAGGGGGCATGTGAGAGGCAAACGATCACTGTATCTCTCACACATTGATGTTTTGCTCTCTCTCTTTCTCCCTCCCATCCCCTCTCTCTACATGTAAATAAATAAATCTTTCAAAATATAAAAAATTAAAATAAAATATTTTTAAAAATTTTAAGTCTCTTTGAAAGATAACTGAGTGCTTAAAACAAAAATAATAACAATGTATGCAGGACTTGTATGTAGAAATAAAACATATAATAACAAAAAGCCAGGAGAGAATAAATAAAGGTCCATACACTACTCATTAAGAACTACAATGTATGCCATAAACCCTAAAGGAACCACAAAAGAACACAAGAGCACTACTAGTAAGTCATCAAATGAGATAAGATGGAATTAAACAATACTCTTAATCCTAAAGAAGGCAGACAGAGAAAAAGGGAACAGATGGAACTAAAAGAAAGTTAATGAAAACTCAGAGATATAAACCTAACCATAAGTGATCCGAGATGGCAGAGGAATAAGTGGAAGCTACATTAACCTCCTCCCAGGACCAAGCCGAAATTATAACTAAATTGTTGAGAAATCAACCTGAATAACCAACTGAACACTAGTTGGAGAGAAGCCTTACAACCAGACAGACAGAAGAAAACACTTTACCACAACATGACTGGTAGGGAGTGCAAAGGAGATGCAAAAGGGCTGGCTGGGTTCACAAGGGCAGCAGCTGAAGTGCCAAGAGGGATATTTCAGCGGCAGGGAGGTCCCCCCGAGAAGTGTGCAACCTAAATCCCAAGCTGGGCTCCTCAGCTAAAGCACCAGAGCTGGAAAGGAACCCAAATAACATCCAGCTGTGAGAGCAGCAGGGTTTCTGTCAGCCAGGGAGAGATGGCAAGAGATACAGAGAACCTCTTAAAGGGCCAAAGCACAAAATTTCATTTGCAGCCACTTACCCTGGATGCCAGCAAAGGTAGGACAGAGTGGACTAGAGACGCTTCAAGAGAGTCTGGGGCTGGTGGCACTGGGAAAAGGACCAAAGGAACAGCCACCAGGACCCATGTGCTAAGACATTCCCCATACTGCAGGAGCATCTACCCCAGACAGAGCACTCCCCTCTAAGTGGCAACAGCCTGAGGGGAAGCAATAGACCTGTCCCCCCAAAATTACTGTGCTCCACCCTGTGGTGCTTAAGCCTGAGTACTGATAACAGATAGATCAGATTAACAGTTGATCATTTTGATGGTTGATTAGTTTACCATCTAAGGTGGAAAACACAAAGCAACAGCCAAAATGGGGAGACAAAGAAACAGACCCCAAATGAAAGAACAAGAAAATTTTCCAGAAGAGCTACATGAAATGGAGGTGAGTTATTTATCAGATAGAAACTTTGGAGTTATGATTATAGGAACATTGAATAGCATGATAAACGATATAGAAATCATAAAAATGGATCAGTCAGAAATAAAGAATGCAATATCTGAGATAAATAATACACTGGAAGGAATAAACAGTAGATTAGATGAGGCAGAGGATTAAATAAGTGTTTTGGAAGACAAGGTAGAAAAAAAAATCAGGCAGAGCAGCAAAAAGAAAAAAAAATTTTTTTAAATGAGGAGAGCTTAAGAAACATCTTGGACAACATATGAAATGTAACAACAGCTGCATCATGGGAACTTCTGAAGGGGAAGAGAGAAAGCAATGGATGAAGAACCTATTTGAAGAAATAATGGCTGAAAACTTAACTAATCTGGTGAAGGAAAAAGATACACAAGTCCAGGAAGCTCAGAATCTCAAACAAGCTGGACCCAAAGAGGCCTGCACCAAGACACATCATAATTAAAATGACAAGGCTCAAAGACAAGGAGAGAATCCTAACAGCTGCAAGAGAAAAAGCAGGTAGTTACCTACAAGGGAGCACCAATTAGACTGTCATCTGATTACTCAACAGAAACATTTCAGGCCAGAAAGGAGTGGTGTGAAATATTCAAGGTGATGAATAGCAAGGACCTACAACCAAGGCTCCTTTACCCAGCAAGGTTATCATTCAAATTCAAAGGAGAAATAAGAAGCTTCCCAGACAAGAAAAAGCTAAAGGAGTCTGTTAACACCAAACCAGCATGCAACAAATGTTAAAGGGCTTGCTTTAATAAGAAGAAAAGGAGAAAGGAAAAGTCTTTCAATAAAATGGCACTACATACATATCTATCAATAATCACCTTAAATGTAAATGGCTTATATGCTCCAACCAGAAGACAGAGGGTAGCTGAATGGATTAGAAAACATGACCAATATATATGCTGCCTCCAAGAGACACATCTCAGATCGAAATATACACAGACAAAAAGTAAAGGGATGGAGAAAGATATTTCATGCACATGGAAAAGAAAAAAAAGTTGGGATAGCAGTACTTATATCCAACAAAACAGACTTTAAAACCAAGGCTATAGTAAGAATCAATGGACACTATGTAATGATAAAGGGAACAATCCAACAAGAGGATATGACCCTAGTAAACATTTATGCACTCAACATAGGAGCACCTAAATATGTAAAGCAAATCTTGATGGACATAAAGGGAGAGGATCAACAGAAATACAGTTATAGTTGGGAATTTTAACACCCCATTGACTTCAATGGATAGATCTTCCAGACAGAAAATCAACAAGGAAACAGCAGCCTTAAATGACACACTAGATCAAATGGGTTATATTGATACACTGATTTAGAAATAGAAATAATAAATTAAAACTAACCATATAATTATAAGTAAATGCTTGCAAGAGATTATGAAGGATGAACTGTGACTTTACCTCATTTTCTTCCTGTAAGTTATGTACAGTAGGTAGAAACTATCAGTGAAATATTCACCAAAATTTTTTTACATTCTGTGACTTGAACACGGAAAAGTTTTTTCTCATTTTTTGTTTTCTCATTTTTTTTTTCCATTTTGCTTCAGTAGCAAGAGAACACAATGGGAACAAATGAAGATGTGGAGAATAATTATAAAGTGCTTCTGGAACTCTAGTTTTTTGTATATATTATAGTTTCACAGTGCCAATAAACTTTGTTTACATTTTTTTAAAAAAGTAAATGCTCTAAATACCCCCATTTACAAGGGAGACTATGAAACTAAATGGAAGCTCCAAATATATGCTGCCCACAAGAAATCTACATTAAATTTAAAAATACTAACAGGTTAATGTTTTAAAAATGAGAAGATACCCATGTTGATGCTAATCAAAAGTGGTTATACCAGTATCAGACCAAGAGGTTTCAGAGCAATGAATATTACCAAGGATAAAGAGGGTCATTTCATATTAAAACAGGATGAATTAATCAAGAAGCCACGATTCCTAAACATTCATGCACTTAATCACAGTACTTCAAAATACATGTAGCAAAAAGTAACAAAACTTCAAGGAGAAATAGATAAATAATTGAAGGGACAAGTAAGAAGAAAGAAAATCAAGGATATAGAACAATGGAACAACTTCACCCACCAACAGGACCCAACTGACATTTATGGCATAGTACTCCCAACAACAGAATATACATTTTCACATGCACACAGAACATTTACTAAGTTTATATTAAGTCATAAAATAAGCCTAAATATATTTTACAATTTATTCAAAAGAATTTTTAAAATCCATATATGCTCACCCCTTCCATAAGTGACTACCACCTAAAAACCCCATTTCCCAGTCCCCCCCCCTTGCACGTAGATGGTGACCACTCTTAGTCAATAAACTGACAGTGACAGGGGCCAAAGAAGCTTAGAAGGGAGGATGGAGCTCCTCACCCTTGTCTTGCTTCTTCTCCAGGCTGACTGCAGAGAACTCTGAGGTCTAGGGGGATTGCAGGACTACATATCAAAAGGTACCCAAGACCCTGAATCACCCAGGTAAAGGAAAGTCATCCCAAAGTGATCACCTAATACACGAGTGGGGATTAAAAAGTTATTTATTATGTTTAGCCAATAAAATTGTGGACTTTGTTTTTAAAAAGTAGCTAGCATTACTATAATTTAGGAGGCCTCTATCTAAAGAATTTCATGCGGAAATGTGACATGATTTGATTTACATTTTAAAAGTATTACTGTCGCCGTTAAATTAAGAATAGTTTACAGGGAGGCGAGTGTGGAAGGGGCAGACTACTTAGAACATGGCACTAATCTGGGGAGAGATGGTGATGTCTTGAATTAGGGTAACAAAAGAGAAAGTGCTGACTAGTAGTCATAGTCTAGAAATATTTTGAAGGTAAAGCTAAGATTTTTCTGACATTAGATGCAGAGGGTGAGAAAAAGTCAAGTAAAACTCCAGCAATTAGATGGATGGATCTGCCGTCAGCTGAGATAGAGAAAATCAAAGGTAAAATGGGTTAGGGTTAGACAGGATGAGGCAGTGGACAGAAATATCAGAAGATCCATTTGGACACTGAGTTTGAGAAGTCTTCCAATTACTCAAAGAAAATTTCAAGTGGGCAGCTAAATTACATCATCAGTCCAATGATTAGGAAATAGAACCAAATTAGAAATATATACCCTATTTTTCAGACTATAAGACACACTTCCCCCCAAAATTTGGGAGGAAAATGGGGGTGACTCTTATAGTCCGAATGTAGCTTACCTGAGTTCTGTTTACATTTACATTGGTGAAATATTATATTATAAAATATTTTACCATATTTTTTGCTTCAAAATTTTTTTCCCTATTTTCCTCCTCTAAAACCTAGATGTGCCTTATGGTCCGGTGCGTCTTACAGTTCAAAAATACGGTATTTGGAAGTTGTCAACATATAAATCACCAACTAAGGCAGAGTAAACAGAGAAGAATTCCAAAAACTGAGCCCTGGGATACTCTTCCATTCGGGGGTTGAGGAGAAAAGAAGAATCTCACACAGGAGACAGAAGTGACCTGTGATTTGGGAAGAAAACCAAGAGTATAGATCTTGGGAGCCAAGTGAAGAAAAACTATCAAAAAAGAGGAAGTGGTTAATTGTGTCAAATTCTGTTGACAGGTCAAGTACAATAAAGATGGAAAATTGCTCATTGGTCAAGACAAATTATTGCTTTGTCTTCTGGTTGGGAGAAATAATAGCATATTCATATGTTAATGAAAATAATCCAGCAGAAAGAGAGGAAATGACTATAGGAAAATGAGGGAAAACTCCTACAAGCATGTCTTTAAGCAGGTGAGGGAACAGGATCAGGTTTACAAGTGGCCCAACAAGCATTTACCAATAATCTATAGTTAACAGGCAGAAAGGCAGAGCACATAAATGCTGTTAAAAGTGGATGGATGATTGTAAATAAGGCTATAGTGAACCGTGATTATCAAGTCCATTTATAAGGACATCCCTCAAAGTGGTTTTTCTGGAGAGCAGTGTTTGAATATTCATTATTATTTCAATTTCACTAAGTACCAAAAAGCTACTGGAGAGCTCAACAGAGTGATAGAACGACATACCGTAATTGAGATAACTGTTCGGGCAACTCCATGGCACTAGATATTCTATCCAAGACTCATAAGTGAGTCACCAATGAACAATTCTAGAATAACAGCATTCCAATTATCTAAAGTTCTCCACTAAACAGTCATTATTGTGAGGTTTCCAAACAATTTCAGAAGTAATCTATCATTCCCGGGAATATCTTAGAAGTACTGTATGGTTTCATACACTTGCAAAAACTAATTCCCAATTTCAAAAAGCAGTCTCAACTTTAGCCCTGGAATTGTTAGCTCATTAGTTTAGCAGTGTTTTAAGAATGGTAACATAATTTTCACCAACAAAAATGGCTATATAACCCATTCTGAAATACTGTCTTCACTGAAAAGGTTATGTCCTACAGCATTTATAAACATAAGTGGGGATACTTTAAGCATATGAACAACAAATATTATTTTAAATTCTTAGGCCATATAGAAAATAAAATCATCAAGCACATAATTCTAAAATTTATGTTAACAAAGGTTTTATTGCACTGTTCCAATTGTCAGCATTAGCAACAGGTGTGCACTTAGATTCAGAAAGAACTCCTTAGCTAAAAAAAGGCAACAAATTCTGACACACACAGTTCTAAATAAACAGCTAAGTAACTAGTAAAGTATCTTTTCATTTTGACTCCATGTAATCTTCCACAACTCATTAGGAAAATTAAGTATACATTTTAATAAAATGAAATTTTTTCAATGTAACACCCAAAGGAAATTTTTTGTAATTAATGTTTGTATCCTAAATGAATTTCACAAGCTGCATATTATAATATGGTAATATTAACAACAACAAAAAAACATTCCATTAAGTATGAACCATTTCCTACAAATCAGTGAGTCTTACCATTAACAGGATCTCATACTCCTACGCCAATCTGATGAAAGCCATGCATATAATTTCAGGGAATTTATGGATGCCTTGGAAGCCTACCTATGGGTCCCTAACATTAAAAGAATTTCCAATTAGTGGAAAAGAATAGAGCCCAAATCTGATCCGAGAACACATAAAAACTTAATTTATAAGTAAAAGAAGAACCGTAACATACAGTGAGAAAAATGATTATTTATTAACATAATATTTGCCATGATAAGTAGCTATTCACTGAGAGAAATTACAATAAATTACTATAAACATATGAATGCTTTACTGAGCTAAATGTAAAAAACAAAAATTATAAAATACTGTAACAAAATGTAGAAAATGTACATAATCTCAACTGGGAGAAGTCTTCTTAAACAACAGAAGTCTATTTGCCTAACTTGATATATTTGTGTAAATATTATAAGTTCTGTATAAGCAAAATGCACCATTAGGTCACAGGATAAATGAGAGACTTGAAAAACAAAATGTAAAACATATAGTAGATAAAGGATTACTAATTCTAATATTGAAAACAAAAACCTAAAAATTGGTAAGATAAACTATGCAGTAGACAAGTGAAAATGAACAAGTAAATGATGTTCAACCTAATTAGAAGTTGAGGAAACGTAAATTAATGCAACAACAATCATTTCACAGCTTCAGACTGGCAAAAAGTAAGTGAATGCTTCCAGCACCCGGTGTTTGTGAGTGTGTGCTGGCATTGTAGATTACTGTTAACTTTTTAGAAAACAAATTTTTTGGAAAGGAACACATTTTTTACATTTCTTAAATTATAACACGCATATATCCTTTGTCCCAGCAATCCCATAGATAGGAGAATTTATCCAAGTGAAAATGATACCAACATACCAGGAATAAAATGGGCATATAAGGGCATTTCTTATAACACTGTTTGTAATATCAAGAAAAAAAAAGATAAAAAAGCAAAAGGTGGGCGCGGGGGAGAGGGAGAGATGGAATGCTCATAATTGGCATAACGGCTTAATAAGTTATGATTCATGCAAACTATGCAAAATTATACAGCTATCAGAATAAGTCAAATTTGTACGTATGGGCCTGGAAAGATGTCTATGGTATTAAATGTGGGGAGGGAGCAAAATACAGAGTAACATGTATACCATAATCCCATATTCATTTTTTTAAACTATATTATGTGATATGGAGTTTTTAAAGAATTCCTGTTTATATACTTATTTACCAAGTAGTCAATGAATGCACCTAAGTTTTGAACGTATCTATTGCTCTATTAGGGATTTCACCATCAAAATACTCTTAAAACAAGGTATATAAGGCGTTATCAGACAATACAATCCTTTGGCACCTTCCACAATAGAAAAGACAAATAAAAACTACTTTTAAGAGTAAAAATGTTTAATTGTTTTCCCAATGCCAAAATAAAAATGCTTTTTAATATCGTGCTTTTATACTCATAGTAAACAACCACAGATTTTTCTTTCCTGTAGCAGAAATAAGCTATTTCAGAAAGTTGCTTCATTGGGTAATACAATTATGTTCATTATACAGATATAAACAAGGGCCAGCCATTACACTAAACCAATTCCTTTGTGTCAGAAATTGGATTTTCTCAGAATGATATTCATTCTTCGCAATAAGCGCAATTAACATGGTATTACAGTTTAAAAACTCTATTAAACTGCTAAATCTTAGTGTAATGTTAATATAAAGTCCCAAGCAGCCTGGTAGAACTAAAGCAACACTGGATTTGAACTCAGTCATACCTGGGTTCCAACACTACTTCTGACACTTATCAGCTGTGGTCAAATTACATAATCTTTGAGCTCGTTCCTGCATCTGTAAAAATGGCTTTCTATAGTATTCTTGAAGATTAAAAAAGACTATTCATATGAAAGTACCTAATACAGAGCCCTGGCTGGTGTAGCTCCGTGGATTGAGCGCACGGGCTGGAAACCAAAGGGTGGCCGGTTCGATTCCCAGTCAGGACACATGCCTACGTTGCAGGCCAGGTCCCAGTGAGGGCCATGTGAGAGGCAACCATACATTGCTCTTTCTCCCTCCCTTCTCCTCTCTCTAAAAAGAAATAAAATCTTTAAAAAAAAAAAAGAAAGTACCTAATACAGAGCCTGGTTATCATACTATGCCTTCCTCTGCCTTGCTTTCCTAAGGAAGATTACTAACTGGCAACATATGTTTTAGTACTGCCTTTTATAAGACTTTTTTAAATCAAAAGACTGCTGATATAAAATAATATATTGTATTTGCCGTATTTTTGCATCTCCAAAGTCCTAGTTCATTTAAGAGTTTTGTATTTAAGGCTCCTTTTCTTCGCTCATTTTTGAGATTTAGTTTGATCTACACTTATTACTTCTGATGGGATGTAAAGGTTTCTTTCTTTAAAAAAAAAATCCACACACACACAAACCCACGTTTTCTAGTGGCTTTCTACATCTTCAGACAACTCTCTTTTTAAAATCAGTCAGGTTGCGCCTGTGAAAACTGCGTTCAGGTATTATGAAGCCCCATGACACCTGCTGCTTGGGATCAAGGAAAGAGAATCAAAAATTGAAGTTTCCCAACCCACTGTAATATGTCAAAGAAGTCCACATAATAATACAACAAAGTACAAATTTTAATTTAACATAACTCAAATTCCTCAAAGAATCTCTTTTTTTTCTGTTAGGTTGAATTATTAATGAGTTCAGAATATGACCCTGGGTGTTGCAAAATGGATCCAAAGAGCTGGCCAGGGTACCTCTGTCGATTAGTACATTGTACCAACACACTAAGGTTACGGGTTCCATCCCAGGTCAGGGCACATACAAGCAGCAACCAATGAATGCATAAATATGTGTTACAACAAATTAATGTCTTTCTCTCTCTTCCTTCCTCCCTCTAAAATCAATACATTTTGTTAGAGTGTATTGACCAACCTTCAATATTTAAAGTGAATATTTTTTCATCATACAAGACTCATTAATGAAATCATAGTAAATAAATTTGATATCTCTTCAAAACTGTACTTGGTAAGTTTTAGCCTAGAGTTGGGGACTGGAATTATCCTTAGCTCATGTTCAACTTTAGTTGCACTTCAATTAGATTTGATGCTCTTTGATAGACTGCTCTTTAAAATATCTCCAAGGCTTTTTGCAAAGTCTATCAAGTCAAGTTGTCAGCTACCATTGTTAATATTACAATTATTTTCTGATATATTTGTATTAAATACTAATCATTACCCACATCATCTAACTGTTGCTTCTTAGTCTAAATTATACTGCTGCTTGGTATTTTATTGCTTGCTTCTCAAAAAGTACTTAAAACGATTCTGAGGTGAAAATATATGCATAAAAACACTTCCCATTACTTTTCCATATTCAAAGTATGGCCTGTTGAGCTGATTTTTAAGTGCCAAGTACATTTTTAAATCAAAATGTATCACTGACATTCTTTTAACACCCCCTTCCCATCTGAGCTCCTCCCAGATGCCAAAGTTCCTACTACTATGAAAGTATAATCTATATTTTTCTGGTGTTTCACAACTTCATTATACAACTTTTTGTACTTCAGACCTCTTCATCCATTAAAGTGAGCACTTACTGTTAACTCCTTACTTAAGCGTACGGTTAACTTTTTGCATAGTCCTACTTTTCCCTTCATAAACTTAAATCTCAATAATTCCCCTTCACCGTTCCCTCCTCTTCTAAATTCACATGAACACTGCGGCGAGGCAATGTACATATACATGTATCCCTCTTAAACCCAAAATATTAATCAGTTTAGCGCCACTAAAAATCAATTTAAAAGCCTGGATGTCTCGTTTCAGTACCTTGATGAAGCGTTTAATATGCTTCCCTGTACTAACTGGGCAGCCTATTCCTATTTCTCCCGTTAGCTGTGTTCCCTTGCTGAACCCAGCACAAGAGTGCAACTCACTACATTGTATTTCTTTTACTCACCGGCATTGCTAGGTCCTCCCTCCATTTCTGCGATCTATCCCTTGGTGAACCTCCCCGTCCCAAAAGATTCCGTAACCAGGTGCCCATATCTCAAATTAGAATACCCTTCGCCTGACACTGCCGGGGTTTTCTGGACGACTTCTGAAAGAACACACAGGCTTAGCGTTTCTGTCTCCTCCAGCAGTACCCGTTCCCCACCGAGTTCGGCATTCCCGTGCTCTCTCCCCATGGAATGCCCACCTCGGGATAACCTTTTGGCTCCGGAAAGCCCAACCTTGCAAGCTCTGTCCCGCGACCTCGCGAGCCCAGCACACCATTCAAGTTTATTTCACACCGTTCTTAGAGCTTGTGCTCTCGATATCCCCAGTCCCAGTTCTCCCTACAATCTCTTTCAGTCTCCTGCTTCCAAGCCAGACCCCACGTCCGACGAACGCCACTTGCTCGGGTTGCAACGCCTCCCTGGCCCGGCCCCTTCCACACCACTCTCGCAGCCTAGAGTGGTTCTTCTCACCTAGCTTCGATCGGGACTCCTCCAGTTTCTGGATTTGGTTCTCCAAGAAGAGCATCGCCACCGCGAAGGCCACCACCGCCAGCAGCTGCAACTTGGGCGGCATCATAATCCTGAGGAGCCCCATGAAACCCGCTGCTCCGGATCAAGACATACCGCGGGGGGCGGGGAGCGGGGCCCCAGGGGCGAGGGAGACGCCGGGAGGAGCCCACCGAGAAGGCAGAAAGGCAAGGAGAGCGAGACAGCGAGAAAACCACCGCAGCGACCCCCCTTCCTACCTCTCCAGTCCCCCGCCCCCAGGCGCCAGCACAAACACCGCCAGTGCCCGCTTCTTCTCGGACAACCCGACGGCCGATCCCTCCAAAAGCCCGCGCTGCAACACAGTGCGAAAGGCTGCCGGGATCTCGCCTCCTTCTATTGCCTCAGTCACCGACCCCCGCGCCCGCCAGCCTGCTCGCCTCGCTCCCTTCCTTCCTTCCCTCCTTCCCGTGCTCGCGGCCGCGCGCTCCTCCGCCAGTGCTGCGGATGCGACTGCGCCGCCCCCGGCCCCGCCCCCCGCCCATCCCCCGCCGCCACCACGCGCACGCATCCACGTACGCTGCTCGGCAACCAGAGGCTCCACCCTCAGCTCCCGTTCGGATGTGCTTATTGGACCGAAGAACCCCAGGGCTTCGTTCTCGGTTCATGTTACGATTGGTTTCCTTGGCTAGAGGCGTCAACCAAAGCGGCATTCGATTGGGTAAATTTGGAGAAAAAGGCAGGCCGAAACTGATTAAGGCGGGGCTTCTTGTCTGCCTAACGAAATGTCGTGAATGAAAGGAAGAAGCCCGGAAAAGTAATTGGGGAGTTTAGGAACGTGCCTGACGTGGATTATCGAAAGGACCCACGACTTTATATTTATAGCAAATATAAAGATATTTGATCTTTAACTTCCCTATGCCCTTGGGGAATCGCTCGCTGCAAACTAACAGATTTGATGGCAACCACTCTTTAGCAGCCTATTTTAGATCAGGCTCTGGAATGGACTCCCCTATCTGAGGGGTCCTTTGAAAACTCAGAGACCTACGGAAGATGGTAGCGATGGCAGCAGGGCCGAGTGGATGGCTTGGGCCGGCATTAGGGCTGCGGTTGCTGTTGGCAACTGTTCTTCAAGCGGTGAGTGGAGATCACCTCCGCGGTAGCCCCAGACCAAGTGGGAGGGACTGCTCTGAGGAAAAACGGACCATTCAGATCCATTTGGGAGCCACTCTTGGAAAGGGTGGAAGGACTGGGTTTCCTTAGCCTTTGCCGGAATGTGACGTGGCTTACTTCCTCCTCTGATGCTTATCCTTCCCCGGGTTTCTAACGGTTCTTTTTGCTGTCTTCAGATATCTTGAGTACTTATCGTTTCTTGCAGCTCTCCAGCTAAAAACAATCTGTAAATCACACGGCGGGGGCGGGGGGGCCGGTGAGGAAAGGCAATAAATCTTGGAAAGAAGTGAAAATTACTTTTTAATGGGCCAATATAAAACCGTTCTCTGTGTCAAGGTTCCCAAATCCTAGAGGAAAGCCCTGAAGTCTTTGGTCCAGGCTACACTTCCTATGTACTTCTTTCTCTGTAGGGTACATATTCGTGTCCCCTTAGTTCACCGTTAACCCTTTACCACCGTTCTTTAGCGTTCACATACCTGGGTACATTTCAGTGTTGTTTCTGTTGTTTTTAAACAACGTTGTCGCAGTAAAAGTAGCTGCTCTATACTAGAGCATATCTTATTTTTTAGATTGATTTTCTAAAATGATAGTTTTCATCTTGTTTAAAATTGGACAGGTAACCAAGTTTCTTTTTTTTTTTTACAGCGTTTTTTTTCCTAGTAACAGCAGATGCTTTCTTAATTTTTGAATGTGGAAAAGCTAATTTTGACTTATTTTCGTATTCACCCATGAACAAATTAATATTGGTTAATTTCTCCTAAAAAGTTTGCAATCCATCTTTTGCTATGTGAATAAAACTTTTAATAGGCACTCTGCTGCAACCACACGATTCTTTTATCGGCCTAATTTTTCAGGTAATGTTATGGAGCCTGGTGAAAAGTTTTCTCCTAGGACAGGGGTGTCAAACTCATTTTCACCAGGGGCCACATCAGCCTCAAGGCTGCCTTCAAAGGGCCGAAATAATTTAGGACTTTAAATTAAGCCCTCCTTAACTGTTAAGGAGTTGAAATTACGTTGGGCCTTTTGAAAGCAACTGCGAGGCTAATGTGGCGCCAACCGCCCCCACCCGGTGAAAATGAGTTTGACACCCCTGTCCTAGGAGATCTGGTATAACTAATTTATCCAGGGTTTCATGGAGTTAGGGCCTACACTGAAGGCCTCTTTAAATACCTTTGCTTTTCTTTTATCAAGGAGTTCGAAGATCCTGCCAGGTTGCTTTTGCAACCATACACAGAGGTGGATTCTTTACTTCTCTAGTTAGTGTTACAGTACTTCATTATTCAGGTATTTGGTGCCTTAGAAATTATTGGAAGGACCCCTCTCTAAACTTTCTGCTCAGGATTTTTTTTCTCTTTTTTTTTCTTTTTTTGCAAATATTAGGTGATTTGAGTTCATCACCATGCAAAGATAAAAAGGAATAACATTTCATGTTGCCTTCCGATTTTCCTGTCTCTGACCGTTTCAGTGTCCATGGCTTTATAATCACCCCAAAACTTAATGGCTTAAAATAATGATCTCATGATTCTGTGGGTCTGATGAGCAATTCGTTTGTTGATTTCTTCTGACCTCATTTATGCAGCTGTGTGGTGCTAGTAGGTCAGCTGGACTGAAAGGTCCAAGATGGCTTCATTTTTAGTTAGTGCTGTCAGCTAAGGTGACATGCTTGCTTCTCCATGTGACCTCATCCTCCAGTAGGCCAGACCAACTTCTTTTCATGGCTGTCTCAGGGCAGCAGTGCTAAAGAGCAGAAGCTGCAATGTCCCCTAAAGCCCAGCCTTAGAAATCACATATATCACTCCCACTATCTGTCAAAGCAAATCCCAAGAGCAGTCTATATTGACCGGGAATGGGGCCGGGCGGCGGCGGCTAGACTGACTCCCTGCATGGGAGGAGTGACATAGTCACATTGCAAAGAAGCATGCATACCAGGTTAAAAGGAATTTATGGCCATTATACAATCTACCACAGTGACAATCCACAGATTTAAGCCAGAAATCTTTGTCTCCTTTATTTCCATGTAAACCTCACATCCAGGCAATTACCAAGTCTTAACTGGTTTTACTTACTAAATGTGTCCCAAGTTATCCACTTAATCAGGCCAACATCTCCCTCCTTAGAAATAGCCTCTTGGTTTACCCTTTGAATCTCAGAATCTAAATGGTTGACTCTGCTAGCTTCCCAGTTGCCTGAGCTAAAAATTACTCATTTAAAATTTTTTTTCTCTCACTCTCTGAATCCAGTTGGTCAGCAAACCCTTAAAAATCTCCAAGCCAATCCACTTAATTCTTTCTCCACTTAGGTAATATCTAATTTCAAGCCACCATCTTTGCTTGCCTGGAATTACCACACGAGCTTCCTTAACTAGTCTCCCCATCTTTTTTCTCCCTTTCTGATCCAGTCTCCACAGTACATCCAGATCATCTTTCTGAAACTTTAATCTGTCATTATTAAAACTCCTCAATGGCTCTCTATTGCTTTTAAGGTGAAGTGTGTCCTCCATGTTCCTTAACAAGGCCTGTTGACCTGACACTTGTTTGTCTATCTAGGCTAAATTCCCAGTGTTTACCTCTATTGGAAGAGTAAAAATGCAGAGGTGGAGAATTGTGGTTCTTTGTTTAGTGAATCTCACATATCGTGTTCTTCCTGACCAGATCTAAAATAAGGTGTTTAAGTAAAATACAACACTTAACTTACGTCCCACTTCCAGACTTGCAAAAGTAGATATGTAGTACTCTGTCATCATACTTTATGCTGTATTCTGTCATCATATTTTATGCTGCAGTACACCAAACCCCAATCTTAACTGCACCATATGGCTCTGTGTATGTCTGTATTCCTCCACTCTTCCTGCTCCCATGCTAACTAGAATGTAGCCATAGGGAATACAGGGACCATTTTTGTTTTATATATTTCATATTGTGTCTTTCTTGTATTTGTTCTTTTAAATCCCTCGGAAGTGTGAATAGCCTCATAGTTCATTTTTGTTTGTTCCTTGCTGTTAACGTCATCAGGGTATCTGTAGTTGATGTAGAACATTGAGTGTAGCATGATAATGAACCCCACTGCCTCCTGCAAATACAGAATGACTCTGGAAATAGAAAGGGATTCCTGAGCAATTCAGCCTTGTTCAGCCGTTGTGACTTTCCTAAGGTTTATTCCTGTCTCTTCGATAATGACTAGTGTTTTTAAGAAAAGAAGACAATAAAATACTTGGAAATGAGAAGGGAGGTGTGCGTGGAAGATTGTTGGAAAAACACTTGGAAAGTTAGAAAATTTCATTTCATGGTCAGTCTGAGGAGGTGAAAAAGGCCAAGTGGAATAAGTAGTTGGCTGTAATAAAAATAAACCAAATCTCTGGAACCTGACATTGAATAAAGAGAAAATAAGAGAAGAATTTCACAGTTCCTTGAGGTTGAGCTACTGGTATGAATAGAGAACTTAGCTCCTACTTTAATTCATACCCGAGTCCTTAGACCGCACAAATTGAGTCTATCATTGTGCCTTTGAATAGCTCTAATTTAAAGTTAATAGCAATGCATAGCTATCAGCATCCAGTGAGGTGACAATCGGGAGGATGTAAAGTGATGTAATCTGAAAATACATTCTGAATATGATTAAGCATTAGAAAAGTAATAGTTTAGTATGGCCTAAGGGAGCTGCTTTCTAGAGTGCCCCAGAATTAAGTGGTATTCAGTTCTTCATTCAGAAAGGCGCTGTACTAGCAGCAGTATAGATGATACTGTGTCATTGGTTCTGATACAACCCCCACCCTCTTCTTCACAAGTTAACATCTGGATCATTCCTTTTTCATTCGGTGGCACAATTATAATTGTCAGTGTTTTTGTTGTTATTCTCAGTGGTACATGCGATGATGGTGACTTATGGAATCTGTGAAATGTGGGAGTTAATAACAGTGGTTAAGGGCTTTGCAGGCAGGCCAGGACTAGAATCTTGATGCTGCCACCTGTTGTTTCCTGTGTTGTCTTAGACAAATTACTTCAACAGTCCTAAGCCACTTTTTACTTCTCTGTAAGACAGGGATAATAACACCTTCATAGGGTAGTTAAAATTAAATAATATCATGATGTAAAGTGCTTAGCAAGGTACATGGTGTAAGAGCTTGATGTAATGGCCATGTTTCTTGTATTCATTTTTATGGGGTTCATCTATAAATCCATCTACGAGGAGGGATCCAAAAAAAACAATTTATTTATTAAAAAGTTGTATATTCTTACCTGTTTAAACTTCCGTCACTTTCAGAGTACTCTCCATTTGATGCGATACAGCAATTGAGATGTTTTTTCCACTGCTCAGAACAGGTTTTGAACTCATTAATTTTTATGCCTTTTAGTGCTTCTGCCATTTTTTGTTTCACCTCTTTCACATCGGCAAAACGTTTCCTTATGAGGACTTTTTTCATCCCGGGAAACAAAATTAGGTTGCTCAGGGTGAGATCAGGTGAGTAGGGAGGGTGGGGTACTGGGGTCACGCTGTTTTTGGTCAAAAACTGCTGGACACTCAGCGAGGTGTGGGCAGGTGCGCTTGTAAATCACCCATCATGAAGGGGACTGAACACAGCCTCTCACAACATCAGCTGGCACACTGATGCAGATGGTTCCTAGAACTTTCATCCAGCAGGGGAAACCAGTACTACAAGGGGGCCGCCCTCCAGAAGATAATTCCAGTTCTTCGGGTTCCCCCCTTGTATTTACTTTTGTCTCAAATTTTAAATCTTTTCAAAATTTTGTGAGAAACCTATCAGTATTCTGAGAGTAAAGAACAATTAAGAGATAACTAATTATAGGTATGTATAAGTATAGTAAAATGTATAACCTTATCAGACTTTTGCCTGAAAATATGATATTACCATATAGTTAATCCAGTTTCCCTGGTAAAACCCCTCATCTACAAGAAACTCAGTAATGCCAGGAAAAAAAAAAAAATCAATGAACAATACGTGGAGCAGAGAATGTAGTCTCTTAGCTTGTCAATCCTGCTTTGAATTGGGGAAAATTAAACTGTTAAATGGTTATGCCAAACAGGGTTATTCTACCCTCTCCTTAGCACTATGTCTTTTTTACAAGCGTGGCTACTTATTTTAAAATTTAATATTTGACCTTAATGTGCACATTTAAATGCTCTTCAGATACTTTTTTGGTAATAAAAGGATTGGCAGGCATAATTTATAAATTTGACTCCTGTATTATTTAGTATTTAATGTTTATCTGTGAAATACTTAAAAATATTTTCTAATGTTCTTAGGTTCAAAGCCTGAGTCTGCCAAACCAATGACAGAAGAACTAGAAAAAAGTACTTCACTCATGTGCCATGTCTAAACAATGATTAAAACATACGTAGTTTTTAAGTGTACTTCCACACTGGTAGGTGGGAATAATGTGAACGTTTATTAAGTAGCCACTGTATATTGAGTGGGATAGTAGATGCTTTCTATACTTTTTGCCCGTTAGTCTTCAAAACTCTGTGAGATAAGTAGTGATTATTCCTATTCAGAAACTCCCAAGTAGGGTTGCTCTACGCTGGCATTTAAATCAAGATGTCATCAGACTTCGATACATGTTTTGTATATTCAAATCCCGTCAGTGGGCGCTCAATAAATGCCAGAATAAAATCAAGTACTGCGATCGCATGATTTCCCATGAAGTTCTTTTCTTTAAAACATGCTTTGGCATGAATTTCTTACATTTGTTAAGCAGTTCATAGTTTCGGAGTGATTTTACTTTTATTACCTGTTTTAGTTATCGTGGCTGCAAGATAAATCATCCTAAAATTTAGTAGTATAAACAGTTGTTTATTTTGCTGTCAGATTCTGGGTCAGCAGCTCAGACGGCACAGGAGAGTGGCTTGTGTGTTCACGGTGTCTCCCTCCTCAGCTGAAATACTAGGGCCTGAAATGTGAAGGCTCTGCATTCACATGTCTAATAGTGACACTTGCTATTGTCAGCTGGGGGCCTCCTGTGCTTTCTACACAGGCGTCTCCGCATTGGCTGTCTAGTCTAGGCTTCCTTATAACATGGTGGCTAATTTCCAAAGTTGAGTGTCCTGGGGCAGACAGAGACACAGCACGTGCAAGCACTAGCCTAACAGAGGCTGTTTTCTTTTTAATGATTTCCCCTCCAAAATCACATAGTATTCCTTCCTTTACACTCTGTTGGTCAGAACAGTCACAAGCCACTGCCCAGATTCCAGGAGAGGGAACCCAGATATCTACTTCTCAGTGGAGGACTCCCAGTCACATTGTAAGAACATATGGGAGGATGCGTGTAGGTCTGTCCAGAAGGTATTTATTGAAGAAAATGCAAGAAACAGTGTACATAGGACAATGACGCCTCAGTCCCCTTCAAAGTAGGCACCTTGGGACCTCACACAGTTTTCCCAATTACCATCAGGTGCCCATCGTATTTTCCTGAATCTCATCCACAGTCTGAAATCTCTTCCCTTTCAAAGGTGATTCTTAGTTTTGGGAAAAGCCAGAAGCCACAGGGTGCCAAATCTGGGCTATAGAGGGGCTGAGTCACCTGGGCGATTTGATGTTTGCCAAAAAACTGCACATTGTCATGGAGAAGCTGCCAATCACCAGTTGCCCATAGCTGCAGCCTTCTGAGTGGAGGAATATTCAAGCTTAACGCAAATTTGATGCAGATTAATTGCTCTACTTGCTTGGTCATTTTGAATGCAACAGCCACAAGGTACACACACTCAACAGCATCTACCGCCCCCACTGACTAGTACAGTGAAGTCATCATTGTTCACACATGTATACTGCAGTCCACTCTCCTTGGCTGCCAGGTTACATTGATGTTACTGTTCTCGTTATGTTAAATAGTTAGACTTTTTTCTGGCCTATGGTATATTTGTACAGCTGTCTTTGGAAACTACAAATTATTCTGTGAAATAAGTCAAGCAGATCACTTTAATAATGGAGAAATCAAAGTACTAGTGTAGTAGCAAGTGTCTTAGGTCTCTCCCACTAGACTGGGATGCTTGTTTTGAAGATTATATACATTCCACATTATTATTGAGATAGGTAAAAAATGTATAAGGTATCAAATTAGGATGTTGACTAATATAAGACCGGTGACATGATCAGTATTTTGGAGGATTTTGCTAGCAATACTTAAACTTTTTTTACTTGGGAAAATGCCATTGGGTTTGAATCTGTCTGGTTAGTCTAGAAGGCTGACACACTACCAGTGGTGGGCCAAATCTAGCCAGCCCTGTTTTTGTAATAAAGTTTTATTAAAACACAGACATCCATTCATTTATTATTGTCTATGGCTGCTTTTGTGCTGTGATAGCTGAGTTGAGTGGTTACAACAGAAACCGTGTAGTCACCACAGTCTTTCTTAATTATTATCTAACCCATTATATAAAATTTGTGGACCTTTGTTTGGTCTAGGAGATTAACCAACTGTAGTCATACTATCCCCCCTACTTGAAGCTGTGGTTTTCATCAGTTCATTTGTTCAACACACATGAGAACTAGCACAGTGCTGAAAATACAGAGAAACAACTTAATTCTTGCCCTCAGGAGTTCACGTATTGTTGGGGAATTCTAGGATTGTCTGCAATCCTAGATTTACGTAATGCAGTGTTGTGAGTGATACTATTTTACGCCTATGCACAAATTTCTTTCTTAGGGAAAAGTAGAATGGGATTGGAGAAGTAATTGGAGGTATGACCGTCAGTAACCATTTAAGCCACTGAGTCAGGAAAAGATTTGAGAGCTCTATAAGAGACAATTATAAAAACTTGTTAACTAATTGGTTGTAAGAATGGTGAAAAGTACAGAGCCTAGAATGACTGACCTGGGCAACTTCGTGGTCAGAGAAAACAATTCATATTTTAGCTAAGCTGAAAGATGACACATTATTAAGAACACATACAAAGATACTGAATACATTGGAAAGGAATAGATTTAAGGGGAAAAGGTAAGTTTCACTGTTGGAGATTTGAATTCGCAATGCCTTATGCAGCATCTAAATGAGACATCAGGTAGGCTGTTGGCTTTGGAAGCTTGACATTCAAGAAAAAGACTTGGGAGTTTTCAGTAAATCGGTATTTGAAGCCATGGAAAATGCATTTGTCTATGAAAGTATGTAGAGCAGAGAGAGAACCAAAAATAGAAATGGTAAACAATAACATTTAATAAATGAATAGAAGAGGAATGGGAAGGAGGACGAGTCCATGGAAGTGGAAGCTGGAGGAGAACAGTTTTCAATGCCTTTGCATTTAGTGATTTTTGGCAAGTTTAGTCCAGTGGTGGGATCAGAAACAAGACTAGAGTAACAATTTAGAAATGGTGGAATGTGGGGAGAACAATTAGAATCTCAGGCTTGAATACACTGAAGAATACATTGAAATTAAATCCCTATGAAGATGGTAGAAGCTAGAATTTGCAGCACAGGTAGAGGGATTGAGCTTAGACAGACGAAGGTATGCCACATTGACTGGGACATAAAAGAAGAGCAGGCGAGGGAAGAGGACTAATATTTTTGAAAGCCTGCTTTGGCCAGTCACTCTGATTAATTGCATAAGTCATTTAATCTTCCCTGCAGTCTGTTTTATGTAGGAAGTACTGCTCCTTGGTTTATTACTGTGAAAATTATTGATAAGGGAGGTTATCTTGCCCATTGTCACACATCTTGTAAGTGATGAGGCTAGTACTTAAACCCCAAAGCTTTATTTCTGATGTGTGCCTGTCCTCCCCCACACCATCTGCTTCCCCATCCTTCCCCTGCTACCTGTGAATATAGATAAGTCTGCGGGGTGTGGTAGAGAACACCTCGAAGTCAGTGTTACTCCATAGACCTATATAAACAAGGTTCGTTTTTTAAATGTAATGGAAATTTGTTTTTCTCCTAAGGAAATGTCCTTTTTAAAAACTATTGACTGTTTAATAAAAGATACTATATGTAACATACATATCTAAAAAAAATATATATCTTTTTAATCCATATTTTAGCTAAGCTGAAAGATGAAGCATTATTAAGAGAAAAATTGGTGGGGGGGTAGGACCAAAGACGCATATAAGGTTATAGAGTAACTTATCTCCAGTGTGTTATATTGTGACAACCCCGGTTTCTGCATTTTTGGAAGCTTTATAATGTAAATATGGGGTTAAGTTTTATTTATTTATTTATTTATTTTTATTCAGGTGTCTGCCTTCGGGGCCGAGTTTTCATCAGAGGCTTGCAGAGAGTTAGGCTTCTCCAGCAACTTACTCTGCAGCTCCTGCGACCTTCTTGGACAGTTCAACCTGCTTCAGCTGGATCCTGACTGTAGAGGATGCTGTCAGGAAGAAGCACAATTTGAAACCAAAAAGGTGTTGTTTTCTAGTATCTCTCTTTCATTAGATGTTTTGGTTGAGATAAGGTAAAATACTAAATTGCTTAGTCAGCTTAAATATAAAGAAGTCTTCGGCTTTTACATTATGTAGCTTTAGAAACTCAAAGTGACTTCTTGCCTGATCCATTAGATCAGAGCAGAGAGGAAGGCAAAGTACAGTTGCATACCAGGACCCCGTTTCTGCCGTGGTGAGGGAGCAGAATTACCACAGCATGCTTGGACCCTAAAGCTCCCCAATCTTTCTAAATTGTAGCCACATGAAGTCAAAGAATAATTAGATGCTTTTATTCATTTGTAATAAGAACCCAGTTTTATAATGAAATTTGGGGTGAAAATAAAGCACTCATTACCTGTACAAAACTGTAGATAATAAATTATAACTTTTAATCTGGTTAAAAAAGAATATGGTCTGCTAATTTATACATATCACTAATAGTTCCAGGCCCCTAACCTTACCTTTAACACATGAAAAGAGCCAAGGTTACGTAGCTTTAACTATTAAATAAAATATGCTGTTTTGACCCACTGTTGAAATTAATAGTAAACATTCTTCTTTTTTTTTTTTTAACTCTTATTGGCCAATTACTCAAAATATCCTAACTACTTACAAAAATAAATCAAGTATTGTTTCTATTTTTTTAAGTGTCCAAGTCTTTTCAGTAGAAAATAGAACCATTTATAAACTAAACATTACAATTGAGCTACATCTAGTTCAATAACTACACACCACTTTCTTTCCAAGCTACTTCGCAATGTGCAGGTTCACGGTAAGAATGCACGCATACGACCTATAGGCACATTGTACATGGGAATGGTTCTTGTCAAGTACACGCGTGGAGAACCTGACATGGGAGGACTGTGCCCTAGAAGCCTTACAGCCAGCTGTGCCACTGCACAGACACAGGTGCAGATGTGTCAGCGTCACCTAGCACTCAGGTTGTCCAACATGACGTCCTCATGAGGGATGCCCAGTTCCATGTCTCTAGCTAAGACATCAGTTCTTAATCTATACCAAATAATTAGTTCAACAGCCTTATTCATTGAAAAAACACAATGAACTTACAATATTTCTCAATACATTAATAAAGTTCCTTAATTTCTAAATCTTTATTAAAGCTCTTGGATTTCTTTTAAATTGTAAAGTAGTCTGAAAAGATCATTATTCCAATAAAACTGAATTAATAAGATCTCTGTGTGTGGGGTGATGAAAAAATGGTAGAATCTCTGTTATGTTTCCTTTCAATATTCTTTCACTTGTACATACTGAGGTGTTAAGGTTTGTAAGCTTTCAGACAGTAATTGTATCTTCTCATTATTAGATAATAAAAGTTTATTTCTAACACTGAGTACAGTTTTATAGTTCTAAAAGAAAAACAAGTAAACAAGCTTTAAAAATGTTAGTATTCAACCATAATTTAATACTTGATTTCTTGGTTGTGAACCTGAAATTTTTGAAGTCTTCCATGTTATTCATTTTCTTGGTTTATGTATACCAATAATATAGTTTAATGTTTAGAATATTTCCATACATATAAGTTAGTCTTTGTCTGTAAATGAAATCTAAACAAGTTTACATAGGATTACCTACTTTGGGAGACCCTTCCCTGCCCCCCTTTTTTTGTTTCTTTGGTTTTAGATGGAATAAATTGCTGAAGGAATCTGTATGAGTCATCCTCTCATCTTTAAAGTATTATTTGGTCTTCCGTGGTCTGTACACTACTTAACCAAAAAGTATTATTTCCTGAGACACGAAACTTCAAAGATTGGTAACAGGGATCGTTTTATAATAAACAGTCTTTATCATACATACTCTCTTGTAATTAAAAGTCAGTTGAGAGGTTCTACCTTTGACTGAAATCAAATGTACCTAAACTGTAAACCAAGTGTATATAAAAGCTATTTTTACTTACAGACCTTTCTCAATAATTCTTTATAATACATCAGTTTTATGGTATAATTTTAGTGGAACCAAACTTGGATCACACACTTTTCAAATAATTATATTCCTGTTCAACTTTCATTATCAGATGAGCTGTGTTTCTATCTGACACCTTTTAGTAGTTACAGCTCAGCAATAACAGTTGACAAGTAGTCTGCCAGTAATATATACCTAATTACAAGCTGAAATTATTATTGTATCTAAGTACAAGTGAGCCTGTATCCTTATATACCTTTTATGCTTAATCCATTTATTTTTCTTTACTCCCAGCCACTAATCTCTATTTTTTTAGCTCTTCAAAGAATTTTATTAATTACAAAGGGAAATAGTAAATTCATAATAGCTATACAGATGCCACCATGACTGACTGATCAATATTAATATCACCAGTAATAATGCACATGAACGTTATCATCCCCCTATCTATGCACTGGCAAGGGCAAGCACAATGTCACATTCTTTCCAAAAAATACATAACCTCAATATCATGACTAAAAACATCAGTGAGATGCAAATTGAGGGGCATTCTACAAAATAACTGAGCAATAAGTACTCTTAAATCTGAGGATAATGAAACACAAGAAAAGCAAAGGTACTGTCACAGATTAGAAGAGTCTAAACAGCCCTGGCTGGTGTGGCTCAGTGGATTGAGTGCCACCCTGTAAACCAAAGGGTCACTGGTTTGATTCCCAGTCAGGGCGCACGCCTCAGTTGCGGGCCAGGTCCCCAGTAGAAGGCACAGGAGAAGCAACCACACACTAATGTTCCTCTCCCTCCCTCCTTCCCTTGCCCTCTCTATAAAAATAAATAAATAAAATCTTTTTAAAAAAGGTTTTTAAAAGAGTCTAAACAGAAACAACAACTAAACTCCATGTAGGATCCTGTTTTGGATACTGGATGGGATCCTGGAACAGGACAGCAATACAGGAAATAGTAAAACGCAAGTAAAGACTGCAGTAGAGGTGATAGGGGTTACCCCAGTGTAACTTCCTGGTTTGTTCATTGTTCAGCCACCGATCTCTCAATACTTACTTCTCATTAAGTATTTGTTAACACACTGTTGCTCAAAATTGATGAGTGGTTTTCCTTAACAAGCCTGGTGGAGCCAAACAGCAAAAACACTTGGAATACTACTGGAAATATAAAAATATGACGTGTTGGACAAGCCTCCATTTAGATGCAAACGACATTTAAGTGTAGAATGTGTGGGTACATTCTGGGTCACTGGTGCGTGATTATAGGTAACCGTATATACAATATATTTTTCTGACTCACTCAACTCTGGCTTAAGGCTTAATTTTGAAATCATAGTTTAATGTAGTACTAGTTTAATAAAAAAAATAAAGATCTACAATATATAGACTAGTATCTTACATCAAAAACCTTAAAAATACTTAAGTATGGCCATGTGTGTATAAATCATTGTGAATATAAATTCTTTAAAAGAAACAATTGCAGGTTATATACAGGAATGTTTTAGCAATTTGTGTACAATAAAGAAATGTTATCAGAAAACTCATTTTGGTTCTTGCTTGCTTGCATGCTTTGTAGGTCTGTCCAGGAATGAGGTTAATCATTTTTAAGAGTGCTTACTCATTTAACAGGCTGAATTTACTTTGATAGCCAGAAGCATAAAATTTGCTTTAAAAAAAAAACTTATTCACAAAAGAAGCAGAAAATGTATATGAAATTCCTCATAATTCTTCAAATAGATATTTTATTATTCTTTCTATTTGGTCTTGTTTTTCCCCCCATTTTGATCATGAAGGACCTGTTAAGCATCACAAATATTAGCTAGATTGAGATATAACTACTTTTGCTCAGAGCGTCATATCTAAGTACAGTTTACAAATATCATTAAAGATTTTGACTTAATTGTGAGGAGCTTATTTGTAGTTTGAAGAAAAAACAAACTAATGAGGAAAAAATATTTAAAGCTTGGTGATATTTTTATACAGTTAGTATTACTAAGTAGTATAAGTGATTTCAGCTTTAAATGTTAGAATCTTACGGTGCAAGGAAAGGGACCATCCTTTTTTTTTCACTGCTGACTCAATTTTCCCTTGTGGTAGGAAAACTTAGTAACCAGTTATTAGCTAGGATTATGGAAAAGTAAAAGAACCGTTAGCTGCTACAGTCGCTATGTGGAATGTTGCATCGGGGAGCAGAGAGGGATGAAGCAATTCTCAGGTAAAGAGCAGGTTAGGTACTAGGTAAGCAAAGAGATATGTTATATTTTTCTCCTTAATTACAAAAGTAAACCATTTCCACTTGACCTGTTTTTAAAAATTTAGCTCAAGGGTCTTCTCTTCTGGGAAGTCTTCCCCAATTCCCTTTCCCCCACTCATTCACCATCACTACCAATCCCAAGTTATGTTAGCTATACCTCTGTATTCCCAAAGCAATTGAAGATAAATTAATTTGCATTTACCTCCACTACAGTGTGCCTGTTCTTTTCTTTATCTCCCAATAAATTATGCTCTTGAAGTCTAAGACTTTTTTGTTTCTGAACCCCCATCCTTTGCCATAAAAGATTTCATAAGTTTTTATCCTTGAATAAGGCTGTTTTTACTAAGAACAAGATAGAAAAGGTGATTTTTTTTAATGTTGAAAATATACTTGAGCTCTGTAGATGTTTATTAAATACCTTTTACATTACACTTAAGTGTTCTAAACAAAAAGAAAATTTGCCTCCATGTTGGCAGTTTTCCATTAGTAAGACTTTGGTTACAATTGTTTCTCTAATTATAAATCTAAATCTTTCGTTTCTCTGGCTTTCTTAAAAGGATATTATAAGCAGCCCAAATCTATCTTAAAAAAGATATGTTAATTATTTAGCACAAATTGTTTAGTAATTCTATTCTGACCACTAACCTTAATAGATCTTTTTGCAAAATGTATGTGACTGTCAGATTCAAAAGTTTCCTGGGATTTTCCTGAAGATAAGCATAAATCAAAATTTTTTTCTGTTAAGAAGTTTTTAACTTTTATTTTTTAGGATTTGTAAGATTAAGTGTAGTATTTCAGTTAATAGATTATTTTTCTCATATTTTGTCATCTTTCCAGTTCTATAAATTCAAACTTGGTTATGACGGCTACATGGGTTTTTTCCCGCCTCATTCATTTAAGGTTTTCATATCTTGATAAGAATGATTTCAGCTTCTTCCAGACATTATAGAACTTGTTTATTTCTCCTTAATTTTATGACCCTATTTCCTTAGCTATTTCCTGTTCTTAAGATGTTGTTCTCCAAGATCCTTATAATCCCACTGCTTTCTTCTATCTTCTTTAGAAATATTTTTATTTAATTGGCTTTTAGTACTTCCTATTCTTTTGCATTTACACCTATTATATCTCTGAATTGCTGGTCTGAAGGTTTGGCTAGTTACCAAACTAGAGTACCTTGTGGGAGGAAAGAATCCACTTAGCTGAATTACTCATCTAGCAATTAGCAAGTTATTTCAACTGCATTTACTGTTCATTCAGTCTCGATTGTGACAGGAAGGAGTTTAGAGTAAGGATAAGAAGAGCACAGGCTCTGGAAGCAAACTGTCTGGTTTCAGATCTTCTGCTACTCATCTGCTGATCTTGGGCAAATTACTGGATGACTTTGGGACCTATTTATTCACTTATAAATTGGGGATAATAATAGTTACTGTCTCACAAAGTGGTTATGAGGATTAAATGAGTTATTATAATGCCAGGAACTTTTCTAAGCAGTATGTATATTAAGTACTAGATAAATACTTGGGACTGGTGGTGATGACATTAGTAATAGTTGTAATATCTGATTTCTGATAAAAAAATAAAAATAAATTTTGGAGAACTTAAGAATAGCATAATAATGATTGCTTTTGCAAAGTAGGGTAAAAGAAAATAGACAAAGGATATAACATGAACTATTAGATTTGCCTGTGATAAAAATTTGGAACAAGATCTTCTGGTACTCCGTTTTGAAGCTCCTGGATCAGTTGAATCAAAAGAAATATGATACCAAAACTAGTAATATGAAAAATTTTACTGTTTGCAACTACTTGTTTATGTGGAACTTAATATAGAAATAAATATGTCAAACATAATTTATATTAACCAATTTTGAGTCCTGCTAATTGACGTTATAATAAGGAAAATACTGCAAATTTGAACTTTTAAGGTTATACCATTTTGATCATTTTAAAAATGTATTAAGTAAAATTGCATGTGAGGAAAGAAGGTTTTACTACTAACATTTTTCAAAACCATTTACAAAGTGAGTTCAGTTTTCTTAGGACAAACCTGTTCCAAAAATTGCATGAAACCCATGTTTCAAAGTCTTTTTAAAATAAAATGTATTGCGGGCTTTCAGGGTTTTTCAGATGGCAGATCAGGTAAAAGCCATGATATTCTTTGAAACCAGAAATAACATAACCGAAAGCAAATTAAACTATGTTTGTAATATAAAAGTAATCACTGAAAATAGCATGCTATTAAACGAACATGAATTCTAATTTTCTTACTAACATTCTTCTGCTCCTTATATTTTTAATCTAATACTGTATAACAGATTTTAAAGGTTTAAGAAAATTTTGGGAGAGAAAAACTTAAAAGTAATTTTTTTTTTAAAACTCTATGGATTGAGAACAGATTTCCTTTATTTGGATTTTGGAACATCTTGGTCTCATTCATAGAATACTAGTAGAAGCCTAGACTGCAGATCACCAAATTACTGGTTCTGGAAAATAGCTCAATAAATATTTCAGGTATTTGATGTAGGGTTGCTTTTTTATTTCTCTTAAAAATCTACTTTTTAGATGATACTAAAACAAAATAAAAGTATTTATCCTCAATAATTATTATAATTCACTGGCTTTGAATAAATGGACCAAAGTACGTAGTGCAGAAAATAATTTTAAGAATACAGTTAGATCCCCTCCACTTCTCACTCCATTACCTATGTGGAGTTAGGCTAACGTTAATTGGCTGGCTTTATATAACAGCATTCTCATTTTCTACATGTGTAATATTCTGCCTTCATATTTACCTGCACTCCAAGCAAGCCAGAGAGAGTCTACAGAGGCATTAGTAACCTGTATAGTTCAGTGAAAGTTTATTCCTTTCTCTCCTAACAGTTTTTGAAAGTTGAATTTTCATCTCAGCTTCATTGCTTACTAGCTTTGTGATTTCTAGCGAGCAAATTCCAAGATTTTCAGTTTTATTGTAATAACTGCATTGTCTTACCTTTTAGTATTTCTTTTACCTTGGTTATGTGCTGAAGCATTTTACCTGTTATCTATTTAATCCTCACAATAACTCTATATTGTAAATACTGTATAATTCCTGTTTAACAGAAGAGGAAACTAGGGTATAATCCACCCAAAGTTACCCAGCAATTGGGTGCCACAACTTGGCTTCGTCTAAACTGTTTGAATCCAGATAGCCCCAAGTTTTTAAACCTCTACGCTATTTTTGCCTCTCATATTGAAAATGTTGATAGTAATACCTACGTCACAGAGTTACAGTAAGAAAATGAATGGGTTACATGTAAAACACCATTTGGCTTTCTGAAGGGCCCTTTAGATTTATAGTAACAATTTTATTAACACAATTCCATCGCTACTGTCTATTTAAAATTATCGAAGCTTTACTCCTCAGTTTACCAGACTTGAATGGCTCCCATTACTTGGTGTTTTTCAAGAATATATTAACAAATTTGGCTTTAAGGCCCAACCAACCGAACATTTTAAATAAGTCATGTAACGTTTAAGTCTGGTAAAAGAATCAAAATGTTTAGTTACTTTCTGTTTACTTGGAAATTCTGTGGCTAATTTAAGAGTAATTTAGAGGTCATCTTAAATAGCTAAATTATTCAAGACAGTGGCAAATATTAAGCTTTAGCCCATCAGAAATAGAATGCTACTGATGTGTAAAATATAGGAGGATGAAATGGAGGTTAAGCTAACTATGTGTGAAATTGTAGCCACTAAGGAAATTTCGCAGATGCTTAAAATAGCTGAACTTCTTTGTATTGTCTGTAGCTTCATTACATGAACTGATTTCTTCAAAGGGAACTAAATATGTCTTCAACAGATTATTCTAATTATAATATAAAAACATTCACAATGAAGCTTTTTTTTGTTTTAAGATTTTATTTATTTTTAGACAGAAGGGAAAGGAGGGCGAGAAACATCAATGTATGGTTGCCTATCATGTGGCCCCCACTGGGGACCTGGTCTGCAACCCAGGCATGGGCCCTGACTGGGAATCAAACCAGGGCTATCCTTTGGTTTGCAGCCCATGCTCAATCCACTGAGCTACACCAGCCAGGGCACAATGAAGCTTTTTTTTAAAGGATCTAAATAAGGTTTGGCAACAGTTCAAATTCCATGTAAAAATCACTATGGCTCCTGAGTAGCAACAATACTAAATAGTGACACAGATACTGACTTAATAATAATAGCCACTAGCATTCATTAAGTTCTTATTATATGAAGGCACTGTTCTAAGCACTTTATTGTTTTAATTACATTTTGTTGATTATGCTATTACAGTTGTCCTGAGTTTTCCCCCTTTGCTCCCCTCCACACAGCACCCCCTTCTCCTTCAGGCAATCCCCACACCATTGTTCATGTCCATGGGTCATGCATATAAGTTCTTTGGCTACTCCATTTCCTACACTGTACTTTAAATCCCTATGGCTATTCTGTAACTACCTAGTTGTACTTCTTATTCTTTTAACCCCTCACCCATTCTTCCATACCCCCCTCCCATCTCTTTATCTCTAACCTTTGGCATTTTAATTATGACATGTCCTGGAGTGGGCCTTTTTGGTTCCATCTTGTTTGGGACTCTCTGTGCTTCCTGGACTTGTATGTCTACTTCCTTCAGCAAGTTAGGGAAGTTTTCTTTCATTATTTTTTCAAATAGATTTCCAGTTTCTTGCTCTTTCTCTTCTCCTTCTGACAACCCTATGATGAGAATGTTGGATTGCTTAAAGTTGTCCCATAGGCTGCTTACACTATCCTCTTTTTTCTGGATTCTTTTTTCTTCTTGTTGGTCTGATTGGTTGTTTCTTGCTTCCTTATGTTCCAAACCACTAATTTGATTCTCGGCTTTATCCACTCTACTATTGTTTCCCTGTAAATTGTTTTTTATTTCAATTAGTATATCCTTCATTTCTGACTGGATCTTTTTTATGCTGTTAAGGTCCTTACTAAGTTCCTTGAGGATCTTTATAACCAGCGTTGAACTCTTCATCTGATAGATTGCTTATCGTTATTTCATTTAGCTCTTTTTCTGGAATTTTGATCTGTTCTTTCACTTGGGCCATGTTCTATGTCTCCTCATTTTGTCACAGTCTGTCATATTTGCATATTATATTTAAAAAGGGCATAAGCCCTTACAGTAATTCATTATCTTCGGGTTACCTCACAACTACATTTCCTAGACATATCTACCTCAGAGTCAGAGTAAATGTTTCATTTAGATACTAAATACATCTTGGTATAGGCTCTGAGAATGCCAAAATATGACAATAGTCACTGTCCTTGAACAGTAGGAGAAATAGATATGGAAATTAAACTAGAATGTAGTTAGCAACATATTCTATTGAGCTGAAACCTAATATTCAATTTCTTAAAGGTAATCACTGAAAGAATCAGAAATAAAATAAAAATTGGAAGGAGGGGGAAATCAATAAATCTCTTAAAGTTGATATATTGGGAACTGTAAATATAACCATATTAATCTTTATGGAAGTGACCAAGAGAACTAAAAGTAAACAGTTGTTAATCATTAGGGAAGTGACCAACAGAAGAACTAAAACAGTTTAAAAGTTATTGAGTGGGGGATGGGAGGCAGAAGAAAATTTTTACTTATTTTATACACTTCTGTACTGCTTTACTACTACTACAATTTTTTTCCTCAGATACATTGATTTTTATTTTTAAAGGATTCAGTGAGCCTTGGCTGGTATGGCTCAGTGGGTCAAGTGCTGGCCTGCAAACCAAATGGTTGCTGATTCAATTCCCAGTCTGGGCACATGGCTGGGTTGCAGGCCAGGTCCCCACTTGGGGGCACACAAGAGGCAAGTACACATTGTAACCAAAAATACTCATGTTCTATGAAAACACACAGAAGGAAGGGTATAACCATTTTACAGTTCAGATAAATATTACCACCTGCTTATATAGAAGTTGATGCCTATGATAAGTTGGGGATATAATTGGGGAAAGATCATCTCTGGCAGAAGGAAATGTTAATGAGAAGGCAGAGACATGAGAAAGATGGCCATCTAAGACACATCGGATAGCTTGGTTATAATGAAAGATGATGACTGTTAAGTGGCGGAGGGGGCGGTGCTTTGCTTGATAAGTTTTAACTCTGTCCTATAGTCAGGGGAGAACATTAAAGATTTTTAAACAATAGACTGGCATCATATTTGTAATTTAATAACTTGTTGGTGGTGTTAACTATAGTTGATAGAGCACAGGGGAATGCCGTTACCAGAAAAATAACATATAGCAAGATACAGGGGCTTAAGCCAACACATTGGTAGTAATAATGGAGAAGGAACAGATCTGAAAAAGATTTAGGCAATAAAACCTACAGGATTCATTGATTTAACTGGATTGGAGCAAGTAGGGATGAAAGAGGAACTTCCTAGTGTTACTTGAGACACTGGTCATCCCAACTCAAGAAAGCTATAATGGATTTCAACTAGTTACAAGGTAGCCCCTTAAGGCAATGGTGGATGGGAGAAGGGGCAGCCACAGAAGGTAAGCTTTAATAAACCTTACCCTTTAGCAACAAAAGGTGCCTTTTCAGTTTACTTTTTGAAGAAATGTGTTAAAAGTTTTATTTTGGCCCTGGCTGTGTACCTCAGTGGATTGAGCCCCTGCCTGTGAACCAAAGGGTTGCTGATTCGATTCCCAGTCAGGGCACATGCCTGGGTTGCAGTACAGGTCCCCAGTAGGGGGCGCATGAGAGGCAACCACACATCTATGTTTCTCTCCCCACCAACAACGTTTCTCTCCCCCTCTCTCTTTCCTTTCCCCTCTCTCTAAAAATAAATAAAATCTAAAATAAAGAAGTTCTATTTTGAAGGCCATGAATTTTATCTGGGTACCATAATGAATTCTAAAACCAACAGTATACTTGTCAAACAGTGGGCAAAAAATAAAAATGTGTAATGGCCTAGGCTTTTGTTCTAATTTTATAATGGGATGGACTGTTGTTCTAATTTTATATGGTTGCTCTAAAGTTTTGAATAATACTATTTAAGCTTTTGGATTATTATAGGCTTATTTTTGTATCTGTTCTTAAAGTTAAAATATCTTAAGTGATTATTTTCTGTAGATCAAGAGAAACTATAATTTGTGCCAGCTGTTATTTTTTTGCTATTTCATATATTTGTAATCTTTCTTAAAGGTGATTATAATTGCCCCCTTTTTATGACAGTTTTTTCAGTAATGGAGTGGTAATAGCAATACTAACACAAAGAAATGTATTCTTTGAAAAGCAGCTTTTGCTGCCATAAATAGAACCTTCATTCATGTTCCATTGTGAGGCTATTGAAAGTTTGGATGTTGAACCATATTTTCTCTGGATCTCAGTTTTTCAATTTAACAAGAAATTGGTTGTATTTTTTATACATATAGCAAAAAGACATTGAATTTTTTGTTATTGAGTACTCTATACTAGTTTGCCATTTTCTAAAATATTTTACTTATTACTAAAGGTCCCAGTGGTTTTATTAAAAATTACTTGCTATGACATTCAAGCTTAAACTCATTTTTACTAACATTTGGATAATTTTACCTAATGATGTTTTGTCAAGTTATTTCCTTTCATAGTATGTTTTCTAAGTATCTGTAGAATTGAATGCATTGTTCCCAGGTGATGACCCTGCATTATTCATACATGTAGCTTAAGTATGCATGGAAGTACGTCTTTAAATGTGGGTTATATTTGTCTCTAGGTGTAATTCTAATGAAACATTCTTACTGCTTGCTGATGAAATTCTCATTGTTTTAGGTGCATGTACTAACTCTATTCCACTTAATAGTATTGAAAGAAAACTCATTCTTTTTTCCCTCAGATTTCACAGTTGAAATGTTCTAATTTAGAATGGGGTAATGTCCAAGAAACATTTTTATTTTATTTTATTTATTTTTGTACATTTTCATTGAGCTTTCTTAGTGGAACAGTGATTACATCTTTTTGGAACAATTCGCCCAGTATATTCTTACCTTCTTTGGAGCCTAATCCGAGTTAGATCAAAGTTACCTTGCTTGTTTTGTAGCTTTCTCAATCTTAAGGCAGAAACTAAAAATACTAAAAGGAATAGCATTTTAATAGTGTGGGAGAATAAGTTTTAAGGAACTCCCTTAGGATAGTGATTCATTGCTTCATATTTTTTCAGAGTTCAGTAGAAAGTACCTAAAAGTGAATACTGTAATCTCAGGTGTATAACATTAGAGAATTATACTTTCTAGCTTGATTTGCTAAAATTATGAAACTTAAATGTATTTCCCTAATCCTTCTTATTCATTCATTGTTCCTATGCAAGAATGCCATCAGAGTGTGTATAATGTCAACAGATAAACCATTTGCTTTATATATATAGTTATCTCTTAATTGTTCTTTACTCTCAGAAAACTGATAGGTTTCTCACAAAATTTTGAAAAGATTTCAAATTTGAGACAAAAGTAAATATGAAGGGGGACCAAAAAAATGGGAATTATCTTCTGGAGGGCAGGCCCCTTGTAGTACAAGCTTCCCCTGCTAGGTGAGTGTTCTAGGAACCCATCTGTGCCAGCTAGCATTGTTGTGAGAGGCTGTATTCAGCTTCAGTGAATTTTATTTTTTTAAGACTCTTCAGCACATTTGCCCATATTATGATGAGCGATTTACAAGTGCACCTGCCCACGCCATGCTGAGTGTTCAGCAGTTTTTGACCAAAAACAGCATGACCCCAGTACCCCACCCTCCCTACTCACCTGATCTCACTCCAAGCAACCTTTTTTTGTTTCATGGGATGAAAAAAGTCCTCAAAGGGGGAAACCTGAAACAAAAAAATAGCAGAAGCACTAGAAGACATCAAAATTGACAAGTTCAAAATCTAGTTTTAAGCAGTGGGAAAAACATCTCAACAGGTATATTGCATCAGGAGAGTACTCTGAAGGTGACTGAAGATTAAACATGTAAGAATAAATACACAATTTTTTACAAATAAATTTCGGTTTTGGGGGGATCCCCCCACATCTGCTACTTCAGTGACTTAAAGTGAAATCTTGTCAAAGGGTTACCATTAGATCACAAAACATTTAGTGCCGTAATTATTTGTCCCTCTGATATTGTAGCTTATTGTTTCTAGCACTCCAGGCATTTTTTAAATTATCAGAAAATATGGAATGATTTGATGAGGAATAATGAATTAAAACTTTAGCAGATCACTAAACATGTGGTTTTGGTTAAAAACATTTTCCCTGAGAATTAACTGGCCATATTTTGCTAAAAACAGCTTCTGCATTATTGAAAGGAGTAAAGTTGATTTTGAGAATTACACTGGATGCAATTAATGTTTGGAAGAGTGCCTCATGTATACATTATTTGAATATATCATAATTGTTTTTTTTTTAAAGATTTTATTTATTTATTTTCAGAGAGAGGAGAAGGGAGGGAGAAAGAGCAATGTATGATTGCCTCTCACGTGGCCCTCATTGGGGACCTGGCCCGCAACCCTGGCATATGCCTCGACTGGGAATCGAACCGGGACCCTCTGGTTCCCAGCCCGTGCTCAATCCACTGAGCTACACCAGCCAGGCTCATAATTGTTTTTCATTTAAAATGTCTAAATAACTTAATACTCAGCTTTCATCATGTTATATTCATACTTATTTTTAAATTTCTACATTTTATTTAAGGTCAAGGCTTCAGTAGACCTATAAAATAGTTACTCCCCAGATCTGAATTCTGTTCAGCAGTTAAAATTTTCCTTTTGTTTCACCTAATGTTAGAGCGTTTTCTTCATGTGGCTACCTAATATTCAAGATGTTCCCAGTTTTTTCTAATTATATATTGAATTGCAGGAATACTATAGTTTTGCCTTTAAGTAGAAGAGTTCAAAAATAAGAATGTCTGCAAGCAGTACTTCATAAAGGCAGACAGAATAGTACAGCATTTGCCTTGCTTTAGTCAATCCTTACCTAATTTACCTTTTAGAATTAATTTGTTGAGTCTGTTAAGCAAAAGCTCTTTCATTGTTTTGTGATTTTTTGTCTCATTAATAGCTAACTATAGTCCAAGGCAGTGATTCTGTTCTCATCCTTGGCTGTCCATTATAATAACTTGGGTAGCTTTTAAAGTAGTAACAATAATTAAAATCTTATGCCTGAATCTCCCCCTCAGATATACTAATTTAGTTGGACTGGGGTAGGTTCCAGGGATAAGTAATTTTCAAACTCCCGATAATTCAAGTGTACACTCAAGGTTAAAAACCCTGCTCTAATGTAATTTGAATTTGAAAGCTTGAGAAATTTTTGGAGTGGCCATTCTAATTACAGAAGAAAAATGAATGATAGCGCTAAACCCAGAACAGAGAGCTCCATTAACTATGAAAATGGGTTTCAAATACACAACTTAAACTTAACCAGTAGTATGAAGACATTATCATAATAGCTGTTGTTCTTTATTGAGCATCTGAAGAATCTAGGCTTTTTGCATTTTTGTTAACTCCTTATAGCAGCTGGCAGCTGGGAGGTAGGGAATATCTTTTGTTCAGACAGTAAACTGAAGCTCAGAGAGTGACTCATCCAAGGGGATACGCTGCTTGTAAATGGCAGAGCCAGAACTGGACTACGTACACGTTTGATTTTATAACTTGAGATCTTTTCCCTGAAGTGCTAAATGATAAACCGAGGCATATTAAAATTTTTAATAGTGTAAGCTGCAATCAGTTCATATCCAGCAGCATCAGATGGAAGTGGTAAGGAGCATCACACTGACAGAAGTTAGGGGCAAGACTTTTATACAGAAGATGCAGAAGCAGAGCAAGGAAATTATTTGATTGGATACAGCTTAAGTAATTGCCTTTTTTGGGAAATCCTAGTTGACTGTGGTTGTCTTTAGGTTTTGATTTCGTAACTATGAAGCATTTACAGACTTAGGTTTTGGTTTACTCGCATAGGCTTCTAATGTCTTAGAACCAACCCAGTCTAATGGCCTCCTTGTCTAATTTACAATACTATGCTGTGTGAAAATTTGATATTTAATTTGACTTAGTTTATTTCAGGATTTTCTGTTGTCCTGTGTTTTTGTCTCCCCGTTGTGCCCCTCTGCCCTGCACCCCACCTCCTTCCAGCCATCCCCGCCTTAGTTCATGTCCATGGGTCATACACTTAAGTTATTTTTCCTCTCCATTTCCTATACTATTCTTAACCGCCCCCTGTCTATTTTGTACCTACCATTTATGCTTCGTATTCCCTGTACCTTTTCCACCATTCTCCCTCTCCCCCTCCTCCTTGACAACCCTCCATGTGATCTCCATTTCTGTGATTATGTTCCTGTTCTAGTTGTTTGCTTAGTTCATTTTTGTTTCCTAGGATCAGTTGTTCATAGTTGTGAGTTTGTTGTCATTTTACTGTTCATAGTTTTGGTCTTCTTTTTCTTAGATAAGTCCCTTTAAGATTTCATGTAATAAGGGCTTGGTGATGATGAACTCCTTTAATTTTACCTTATTTGGGAAGCACTTTATCTGCCCTTCCACTCTAAATGATAGCTTTGCTGGATAGAGTAATCTTGGATGTAGGGCCTTGCCTTTAAAAAAAAAAAAAAGATTTTCTGACTGTCATATTTCTTTAGAGCCATGGATATCATCACCAACAAAAGTACAGGGCCCCGTGGTTAGGCTCTACACACCCCGGGAGCTCTCAGGTCCTGGGTGCTGGGGGAGCAGTTTGGACGTGCAGAGTGTAGGAGATATACAGGGTCCAACAGCAGTAACGCCTGCTGGAGTGTGGTTGGTAGGGTAATAATATAATAATATGGCTGTAACAATTCATAGTTTTAATTTGAACATTTCACCTAAAATGTCATATGGTGTGCTTGAGTGTGATATTGTCATGTTACAGAATTACATGCTTATGATTTTGTAATAAAAACAGGGCGTTATTTGTGCTGGACACTGTATATTAAGTGCTTAGTGTTGGAAAGTAGAACGTTTCTGACATGGACCCAGTTTATACATTTGTGCTGGTGGTTACGATGGTGGCAGTAAAAGTTAACAAGTGCAACACTTTTTTTAAATCTCAGAAAATGTACATAACTCACCAATGTTCCCTTTTTTCCGTGTTAGGAATTATTTAGGTATCTAGCTATGAGAAATAGCATACACCATCTTTTGTCTTGCTGTTAATCTGAACTGTTTCGTAGCAACATAGACTTTTCTTACAGCAAAGTTATCACCATAAAATAGTTTTGGCTTTTTTCTATACATGAAAACATCATTGTATAAAATCTTAAAACAAGAGGTTACTCACGTGGGTGGGGGGAGGGGGTGTGAGTCATTATATTCCAACAGTTACTTATCAGGGAAATCCTTCTGCGGTGAAAGGAGTATATCATCGCCCAAAATTGAGAAAATATATGAAACCAATAGAATCTAAAGTTGATACATATAAAATTAAATCTTTATTATACTTAAAATGTATTTATTTAAATTGGGAAACAATAGCTAACCACAAAGCTGAAATTTATTTTAATAATAATAAGTAAAAATCACTTATTTTTAAATGAGAGGAAAATTAGTACATATAGAAATCCTGTTATAAATAAGGTAAATTAGTTATAGAACTGAAGTATTAATAGTTAGATATTTCTACTTCCCACCTTGAAGACCCTATTTGAAGTTTAGGAAAGTCTGGCAATCATACATAATATGGAAATAGGTGTGGACTCCAAAGGGGAAAAAATGCAATTTAGGGTATCATTTTTTTATTTTTCTAAAGGTGTCTATGTATTTCCATTTAAATTATTTGGCCTGGTAATATAGAAGCCTAATGGAATAATGATGTATATAGTGCCCAGAGTTAGATTTTCTATACAAACAAGTCTTCTCTAATACATATAGAAATACAAGCTTGCTATATATGAGTTATATAACTTGCTTCATTGATTTCTCTTCTAATGGTATTTTTGCATAAATGTTTGAGGTTCAGCATTTTTGTATGTCAGTGATGTTACTTTAAAAGGTAAAAATGATAAGGATGAAAGTCAAGGAATTAAGTTTTAACCTGTTTTAATCCTTTCATACTTTATGCCCTTGAGAATTCCTATTATACATAGTATGTATTTCCTTGTGTGCAAATTTGTGTGATGCCAAAATGGTTATGATCACTTTATAAAACATTGAAAAGTTAACATAATTTGTACTTAATTTAAATTATTTATTCACCATTGAAAAACAAATGTTTTCCTTATGAATACTACAAATTCATAAATAAAATGCAACCTTAGTATCACAAAATAAATCTTTTAGAATTTGACTTTAATAATGTTATGCAGCTTTGAGTTACATTTTCTTTTTGTTTACCCTAGAATAGAACTAAGCACAATCTAGTTTATAAAATATGTCAAAGGAACTTGAAATATTTAGAAAGTTATGTGATGCAAAAAATGTTTAATTCTGTTAAATGAATAATTTTCTGTATTCAGCACACATACATTGAGCAGCTTTGTGTCCAGTTCTGGGAGAATTGTGATACATAAGACATTCCCTGTCCACAGGGAAGTTATAGACTATCTATTGTACATTATTATGAAAACAATTCTGTGGAAAGTCCCCAACTGAGAGTAGGAGACCAAGAAAAGTTTTCCTGGAGAAGGTCACATCTGAGCTTCCTGTTTGTTAACGAATGTATTTCTGCTCTGGCTGGTGTAGCTCAGTGGATTGAGCACGGACTGGGAACCAAAGGGTCGCCAGTTCAATTCCCAGTCAGGGCACGTGCCTGGGTTGCAGGCCAGGTCCCCAGTGAAGGCCATGTGAGAGGCAACCATACATTGCTGTTTCTCTCCCTCTCTTTCTCCCTCCCTTCCCCTCTATCTAAAAATAAATAAAATCTTTAAAAAAAAAGGTTGACATAAAGAAGGTCAAAACCAAACATTTATTACTTAAAAAAAAATGTATTTCTAATACTTTTCATTTACCAGTTGGTATTTTGTGGTGCAGAGAAGTGCTTTACACGAATGGGTTACAAGTATGCTAGGAGACTGAGTCCTTCAGTCTCAGGACAGCCAAGTGGGGACTAAACGAGCAGGAGCCCTGGTCACAAGCAGCCGCCTCCTCTTACCCCATTGCACCATATGGCTCCATGTGTGATGGCGTGAAGAGTACTGGGGAGCAGTGGTGTAGAGAATGCCGTTATCTGCTAGAGATTCCACGGGGTCACAAACTTGCTAATAAAAGATAAATCTAATAACCATATTTTAAAACGGCCTTTTTTTTTAATTTTCTAAATTCTGATAAGATATACATAACATAAAATTCACCATTTTAACTGTTTTAAGTGTACAGTTCAGTGATATTAAATACATTGATATTGTTGTGCACTGTCACTGTCTACCAACAGAACTTTTTCATCTTCCCAAACTGAAACTCTATACTCATTAAACAGTAACACACAATGCTTCTCCCCCTCAGCCCCTGGCAACCACCATTCTACTTTCTGTCTCTGAATTTGACTACTCTAAGTACCTCATAGAAGTAGAATCACCCATATAAATAACATTTCATTACATGTGTAATACCACATTTTGTTTTTCTATACATTTGGGTTGCCTTCAGCTTTTGGCTATTGTGAATAATAATTGTTATGCAAATATCTGTTCACCTCTGCTTTCAGTGTTTTGGGGTATATGCCTAAAAGTAGAATTTCTGGATCATATAATTCTATTTTTAATTTTTTAAGGAAGCACCATTTTATTTTTCATAGTGAATGTACCACTTTATATTTCAGTAGCAGTTCACAACGGTTCCAAATTCTCCACATGCTCACACTACCACTTGTTTTCTGTGTTTTTGATAATAACCATCCTAATGAGTGTGAAATGGTACCTCCTTGTGATTTTGATCAGCATTCCCCTAATGGTTAGTGATGTTGAACATTGTTTTATGAGCTTATTGGTAATATGGTCTGATATTTTTAAAGATATTTGAGGATAAGGAGACTTGTCCAACCAAGATTAACCAAATCTTATTCAAAAGCAACTTATTTTATACAATTAGATCAGCCTAATCTTAAATTTTTTACTACTACAAAGAATTTTAGCAATCCTCAATTTTTAATCTGAAATCCATCCATGGTCCCGGAGTCCATGAATAGCTGAATTAAAGTAGAATTCCATCAGAGTCTCAAAAGTATTTTGGACCCTTAATATCTTAAGAACTATTGATACAGCCTAGAATCACCAAAATGTGAAAGAGTCACTATCTGTTGGGTAGGTGAAATTAAGGTGGTTTTAAAATTTTTACTCTGTGCTTTTCTATATTTTCCAAAGTACCTAAAATAACCATGCATAGTACATGTGATTTTTATGCTACTTTAAAATTTAAAAGGTAAAATTTATCTTTAGCTCTTGGATATACAATTAAAAAATGAGTCTAAAAGCTAAGAAGAAATAAAATGGACACAGTATGCTGTTGTCATTCACTGCCTGCCTTCCCGCAGAGTCACAGTGTTTTCAAGTCCCTGCGGAAACAGTGGGCGGGCTCCACCGCCACAAAAAAACGATGCTTACCATCGAATCCATTTCAACTGAATTAATTACAATAAAGTATTTGTTTTTGAGTTTTTATAATGCGCTTTTACTATAAGGAGAATGCAGGTTCTATATCTAGAAAAGCAATATTTACCACTGATTTTTTTTTCAACTTAAATTTATTAAGAAAAATCTTTACATTAAAATCTTTATAATGAGATTTTACGGGTTTTCCTATAACATACTTACATAGTACATACTGTATTTACTTTTTAAAGGTATTATGTTTTTGTTTTGTTTAAATTTATAATAATAATCGCTTAATTTTAGAAGCAACTATAAAGAATCTCATTAAGTATCTATGTTGGACAGATGGATATGTACCTGTGTTCAATTTAGCATCCTGAAAAAAACCATAGTACATCTTTAAGATTTTTGTGAAGAACTTTAAGAACATCTTAACCTATGCAAAGTCATTGTCAGGTCTCCATATCTTCCTTGGTCTTTATGGCTAGGTTTAATAGTACTCCAAGTAGGGCTTCACCTCTACCATTTAGTCTCTTCAGGCCTCTGTTTCCTTGTCTGTGGACTGGAACTAGAGAGTTCCATCCAGCTCCAGCATCTGTTTGATGTACGTACATGCTTAACTGTAATGTTTATGCTGTGAAATTTTAGGTTTGTTTTATAACCATATTTTTAATTTAGATGAGTTTTTTTTAATTTCTGGGGCCTTTGTTTCTTTCCAGCTATATGCAGGAGCTATTCTTGAAGTCTGTGGATGAAAACTGGGGAGGTTCCCACAAGTCCAAGGTATGTAAAATTAACTCCAGTAAATTCTCAGTTTAATAATATAAAATCAGCATTTCACAAGAACAATTTTATTAAATATTCCTACAAATAAGAATTTTTAGGATTATACTTTCTTAACAGCATATGAATTTTTCCACATCTTTTTTCATGGAAGAGGAATATTATAGTAATTATTGAATACAAGGTTGCAAGCATAATATGTGAAATCTAGATTTAAATGCAAAACATGATGAGATGGTTAATATTTTGAAAGGAGAGTCTTTCCTTTACCAAGTATAAATTTTGTGAAAACCTTTCTTCTATCAGATGTAAATGTCATCCCTTTAAATACCATTTCATTGTACATTGTACATTTTAAATGTAAATTGATTTATGGTTAAAAACTCCAAAGGAACAATAGCGTTAGTGAGATTAGACCTGTGCTCAATGGCAAAACATCCAGAATAGAATTAATTAACATAAAACTTGAGGTGCAGAAGAGAGGAAGTTGTGCATGTTGTCTGTCTCTACAGGAATTTTTTTAAGATGTTACTATTTATTTTAGACAGAGGGAGAGAACATCAATGTGTGGTTGTCTCTCGTGTGCCCCCGACTTGGGACCTGGCCCGCAACCCACGCATGTGCCCTGACTGGGAATCAAACCAGTAACCCTTTGGTTCGCGGGCCAGTGCTCAATCCACTGAGCCACACCAGCCAGGGCTTCTACAGAAATTTTTAAAGAGAATTATATGAAAGTATAATTGTAAAAGAGTATTTATTCTTTTGGTTAACATTAAACAGTAATGGAGCTTTGCAGTTCCAAAAATACTTGGGCTAAAGCTTTTTTCTATTTTGTCCTTATATTTCACTTGAAAATCAGTTTTATGAAATTGAACTTTTCTGAAAGTATCAAGCAATGGGGTGTTGGTACCAGTACAATGCCAACAGAATCCTCAATTTAGGGTGTGGTGAAGGAAATTTTATTCAGTGCAAGCAACTCAATTGTGATGGAGCAAGGCTGTGGAGCAGCACAGCTATGGAGCAGCTCAGTAGTGTTACAGCTCAATTATGAGGCAGCCCTCTCAGGCTAGACAGCTCTGCTATGCTGTGCTCTGCTCTGGTCCCGCAAAATGTCTTCATTGTTTCAGCTCCAGGCAGGGAAAAACAGTTTTTGTTCTCCAAGCCATAGGGGGGCTGACTTATGTAGAGAGAAGTGCCTGCCCCTGGTGCCTGATTTGTCCAGCCTCATGCAAACAAGGACTCCAAATCCTCACAGTTTGATTAGTCCAAAAGACACTGTCCTGATTGGTCAGAATGGAGCCACTGTGATTGGTCAGTGAAGATGCTGATGGAGATACAGCTGCACAGTTCCTATTAGGGAAAGTCTCAGTCCTATTGATTTAAATAGGATTTTAAGAACTCTTTTATAAGGGTTGGCTGAGTTGACAGGAACAGTGTGCATGCAGGCAGACAGCTCAGCTGCTGGCTTCTCCCTTAATCATGGTTTGCCTGAGAGGCTTGTTTAGAAACAGCTGCTAGGTTCTGTTTTTAAATTTGAACCCCGTGAGCCACCAGGTAGGTATCCCTTTCTCAGGGTCAACAAAGTGCTCTATTTGCTGGCTTTCCCATGATTTCTTGCCTTGTTTACTTAATAGCGAGATAATTATCTGGATTTAGTATTTTATAAAATTGCCTGTATTAGCACCTGCCCTTTATTGCTGATATAGAATTGTTTATAATAAAATATTGTTTATTTTGGCACAGAAATTAAAAAGAATAATTTGACTTAGGACACTTAATAAATGAGACCCAAAGTAAATACACATGTAATTAAATACATTCTTTGTTGGAACAAGCACAAATTCTGATGTAGCACAGAATGTAACATCTACACCTGCTTAGGGAAAAAAATCCTTACTCTGTACTTTTTTCCTCGAACACTTAAATTCAGAATTGCACCATAGTTGTTTTTATATAAGTTCTCTGAATGATAATGTGACCACTCTTATTCCTAGAAAGTTTGGCAGTTACTTTTTAATTGTATTGATCATTCATATTTACTAATTTTATTAATCTTTTATGACTTTGCTTTTCATGAAGAGTAGCTCTGATACAGCAATTATCCCTTCTATTTGTGATATCAGATTTTATTATGTCCATGGTAATAATTTATACGGGTTATAGTTTAGTTTTTAAATGTTTGAGTATAGTTTCTCAATCTTTGTAGTTGAACTTAATTTTATATATGTCTTATGTCTAGTTAAATTATCAAACCTTTGAGTACACGTAGTCATACTGTCTTTTCCTTTTAAAAACAATTGGATTTTAATTCTTTGTGTAAATGTTTAATAAGTACAAGCTTACTGAAAATGAAAATGATTGCATAATTACATAATGCATAACCATGTTTAATATAATTATGTGTACATCTATTTTCTTAGTCCTTGAAAAGCTGGTATATTTTTAATATAACCATTCTCACTTTGAGACTCACTATCTTAAAGATATTCTGGAATACGGAATGAAGGAGAATTGCCAGTTTTTGCAATGATTACAAATAACAAACTATTCAATAATTATTAAGTAGTCATTGTTTCATAATCTTTGTTATCCACATCAGGTAGCTTCTAAAATTAGCATGATTACTTTCACTATATTTTAATTTAAAATACAGTGTAATTGTTATTTTTTTTTAAGATTTTTATTTATTTATTTTTAGAGAGGGGAAGGGAGGGAGACAGAGAGGGAGAGAAACATCAATGTATGGTTGCCTCTCACATGGCCCTCACTGGAGACCTGGCCTGCAACCCAGGCATGTGCCGTGACTGGGAATCGAACCGGGACACTTTGGTTCCCAGCCCGCGTTCAATCCACTGAGCTACACCAGCCAGGGCTAAAATACAGTGTAATTATTTTTTAATTTACTTAATTTAAATTAGCCATGTCATAAAATAGAAGAGTAAATTAATGTGAAATATTTTGAGAGGAGAGGGGGATTGAAATTTTTGAAATGTTTTATTCACATTAAACAATTGTGTTTGTGGGGCAACAAAAAGTCCCAGATCATTATTTCTTGGCCAATTCCAGGTTTCCCTCCTAAAGCAGTATATATTATATAATAATTTCTCTTAATAGATTTGACCCAGTGTTATGTCACTTGTGGTGATAAAAGTAATAATGTAAAGCCTTATCTAGCGTAGCTCAGTGGATTGAGTGCAGGCTGCAAATCAAAGGGTCGCAGGTTCGATTCCCAGTCAGGGCACATGCCTGGGTTGTGGGCCAAGTCCCCAGTGGGGGCCACATGAGAGGCAACCACATATTGATGTTTCTCTCTCTCTTTCTCCCTCCCTTCCCGTCTCTAAAAATAAATAAATAAAATCTTTAAAAAAAAAGTAATAATGTAAATAAGTATGTTTTCCTTCTCAAGCAGCATGAATTTTACCATGTTAAAGATATGTCTGTCTCCAAAAAAGTGTGAATTTTCCCTAATTTTTTAGGTCGTGGCAAACTTTTTCTTTAAAAAGCTTGATAGCAAAAATTTTCAGCTTTACAAGCAACTAGGATTAGTTACTTGTTATCTGGTCTACCTGTCTCTGTTTCCTCTTATTACTTCCATTGTCTCTTCTATATAAAAAGAAATAAGGCAGATTTGATTATGTAGCCTCTTGCTTAAAATCTTTATAGTTTCCCATCACATACAGAGTAAATATCAAACTCAATAGAATCATACGTGAGGCCCATCACAACATGGTTTATTTTTCTTAGGCTCATGTCACTAGTTCATGTGCAGAACTATTTGCAGTTCTCTGAACTTTCAGCTCTAAGTCTTTGTGCACACTACATGTACTTCCTAACTTATGCCTCTTCCTAATTCTAGTGGCAAACTCTTATTTATTCAAAGTTGACTTCAAGCATTAATTTTGGGTGGCCTTTAGACAGAATTTTTCACTCTCCCTTTTCTTTTTTCACTTAATCTTTATTATATTTTTTCCCTTTACCATTTAGTCCACTATACCCCTCTCCCTCCAGCAGTCACTACATTATTGTCCATGTCCATGAATCCTTTTCCCTTTTTTGCTCGATCCCTCCACCCACTTACCTCCCCTCCCCACTAGCTGTCATCTGCTCTCCGCCTGAGTCTGTCTCTGTTTTCCTTGTTAGTTGTTTGTTCATTAGATTCCACTTGGGAATAAAATCATATCGTACTTTTCTTTTCTCTGGCTTATTTCACTTAGCATAATTTTCTCCAGGTTCATCCATACTATTGCAAAGGGTAAAAGCTTTCTTCTATTTTATGGCCGAGTAGTATTCCATTGTGTAAATGTCCCATAGTTGTTTTACCCACTCATGGACACTTGGTCTGCTTCCATCTCTTGGTGATTGTAAATAACACTGCGCTGAACATAGGAGTGCTTCTGTTCTTACAAATTAGTGTTTGGGTTTCCTTCAGATATACTCCCTGAAATGTAATACCTGGGAGAAAGATCTATTTTCCAATTTTTGAGTTATCTCTGTACTGATTTCCACAGTGGCTGCACCAATCTGCATTCTCACCAACAGTGCAAAAGGGTTTCCCTTTCTCCACATCTTCTCAGATGCTTGTTGTTTGTTGATTTATTGATGATAGCCATTCCAACAGGTGTGAGATGATACCTCATTGTGGTTTTAATTTGCGTTTCTCTGATGATTAGTGACATTGAGCATATTTTCATACGTCTATTAGCCATCTGTATGTCTTCTTTGGAGAAGTGTCTATTCAGGTCCTTTGCCCATTTTTTAATTGTGTTGTTTGTTTTGTTTTGTTTCTTTTTTGATGTTGAGTTTTGTAAGTACTTTGTAAATTCTAGATATTAACCTCTTATAAGATGTACCGGCAAATATGTTCTCCCATTCTGTGGGTTGTCTTTTTATTTTGTCGATTATTTCCTTTGCTATGGAAAATCTTTTTATTTTGATATAGTCCCATTTATTTTTTTCCTCTTGTTCCCCTTGCCTGGGGAGATATAGCCAATAAAAAATTTCTATGAGCAATGTCTGAGATTTCGCTGCCTATGTTTTCTTCTAGGATTTTTATGGTTTCAGGTCTAACATTTAAGTCTTTGGTCCATTTTGAATTTATTTGTGTGTGATGTAAGAAGGTGGTCTAGTTTAATTTTTCTTCATGTGTCTGTCCAATTTTCCCAGCACCATTTATTGAATCAACTATCTTTAGCCCATTGTATGTGCTTGCTTCCTCTGTTGAATATTAATTAATTATAAAGGTATGGGTATATTCCTGGGCTCTCTATTCTGTTCCATTGATCAATGTCTGTTTTTATGCCAGTACCATGCTGTTTTGATTACTGTGAACTTATATTATAGTTTGATGTTAGGTAGCATGATTGCTCCGACTTTGTTCTTCTTTCTCAGTATCACCGTTATGAAGGGAGGCCTCTGGTTCCATATAAATTTTCAAGATATTTGTTCTAGTTCTATGAAATATGTCATTGGAATCTTGATAGGAACTGTGTTGAATCTATAGATTGCTTTGGGTAGTATAGACATTTTAATGATATTAATTTGGTCTTTTACATCTTTGATTAGGTTTACTCCTATATTTTTTGTAGCAATTGTGAATAGGATTGTCTATGCAACTGATTTCTGTATATTAATTTTGTATCCTGCCACTTTGCTGAATTCATTTATCAGTTCTAGTAGTTTCTTGGAGGAATCTTTGGGGTTCTCTGTGTTTAGTATCATGTCATCTGCAAATAAAGACAGTTTTATTTCTTTTCAGTTTAGATGCCTTTCACTTCTTCTTTGATTGCTATGGCCAGGACGTCCATTACTATGTTGAATGAGAGAGGTGAAAGTGGGCATCCCTGTCTGTTGCCAATCTCAAGGGGAACGCTTGTAGTTCATTGAGTATAATGCTGGCAGTGGGTTTGTCATATGTGACCTTTATTATGTTTAGGTATGTTCCCTCTATTCCCAATTTGCTGAGAGTTTTAATCATAAATGGGTGCTGGATTTTATCAAATGCTTCTTATGCATCTATTGATATGATCATGTGATTACAGTCCCTCATTTTGGTTATGTGGTGAATCACATTTATTGATTTGCAAATGTTGTACCAACCTTGCATTCCTGGATAAATCTCAATTATACATGATGTATGATCTTTTTGATACATTGCTGTATTTGGTTTGCTAATATTTTGTTGAAGGTATTAGCGTGTAAGTTCATCAGGGATATTGGCCTGTAATTTTCTTTCTTTGTAGTGTCTTTATCTGGTTTTAGATAATGCTGGCCTCATAAAATGAGTTTAGGAGCCTTCCCTACTCTCAAATTTTATGAAATACTTTCAGAAGGAGAGTTGTTAATTCTCAGAATGTTTAGTAAAATTTACCTGTGAAGCCGTCTGGTCCAGGGCTTTTGTTGGGGTTTTTTGTTTGGCTTTTTGTTGTTGTTGTTTTGGGGTGTTTTTTTTTTACTGCTTCATTTTCACTAGATGTAAGCTGTCTATTCAGATTCTCTGATTCTTCCTGATTTAGTTTTGGAAGATTGTATGTTTCTAGGAATTTATCCATTTTGTCCAGGTTGTCCAGTTTGTTGGCATTTTCTTATAATCCTTTGTATTTCTTTGGTATCAGTTGTTATTCCTCTTCTTTCATTTCTGATTTTATGTATTGGATACTCTTTTTTTTTATTGATGAGTCTGGTTAAAGGATTGTCAATCTTGTTTATCTTTTCAAAGAAACAGCTCTTGGATTCAGGGATCTTTTGTGTCATTTTTTTAGACTCTAGTAAAAAGCAAAAGATTTATACGATCTGAAGAGAAACCAGAGTATTTTTTTTAGACTCTATTTAGTTTATTTCTGCTCTGATCTTTGTTATGTCCTTCCTTTTACTTACTTTGGGCTTTGTTTGTTGTTCTTTTTCAAGATCTTTTAAGTGTAAAGTTAGATGATTTATTTGAGCTTTTTCCTGATTTTTGAGATAGGCCTCTAATGTTGTGGATTTCCCTCTTAGGGTTGCTTTCCCAGTGTCCCACAGATTTTGGATTGTTGTGTCTTCATTTTCATTTGCTTCAAGTTATCTTGATTTCTTCCTTGATCTTGTTGTTGACCTATGTTGTTGATTCATTGTTTAATAACATGTTATTTAGCTTCCATGTCTTTGAGTGTTTTCCAGTGTTCTTGTGATTGATTTCCAGTTTCATAGCCAGGTCAGAGAAGATGCTTGATATTATTTCAGTCTTCGTAAATTTATTGAGACTTGTTTTGTGTTCTAACATGTGGTCTGTCCTAGAAAATGTTCCATTTGCACTTTGAAAAATATGAATATTCTGCTGCTTTGGGGTGAAATCCTCTGAAGATTTCAATTAAATCCATTTGATAGTCATTTTAAGGCCGCTGTCTCTTTGTTGATTTTCTGCCTGGCATATCTATCAATTGAAGTCATTGGGTTGTTAAAATCCCCAACTATGGTGTATTTCTATCCATCTCTCCCTTTATGTCCATCAAGATGTGCTTTACATATTTAGCCCTGGCTGGTGTGGCACAGTGGGTTGAGTGCCAGCCTGCGAACAAAAGGGTCTCCAGTTCATTGCAAACACACATTGACGTTTTTCTCCCTCTCTTCCTGCTTTCCTCTCTAAAAATAAATAAAATCATTTTTTAAAATGTTTAAAAATTTAAATAAAAGATTTCCTTTACATATTTAGGTGCTCCTATGTTGGGTGCATAAATGTTTATTAGTGTTATATCCTCTTGTTGGATTGTTCCCTTTATCATTATGGAGTGTCCTTTGTCTCTTACTATAGCCTTGGTTTTAAAGTCTGTTTTGTTAAATATAAGTACTGCTACCCCAGGTTTTTTTCTTTTCCATTTGCATGAAATATCTTTTTCCATCCCTCTACTTTTAGTCTGTGTGTATCTTTCAATCTGAGATGTGTCTCTTGGAGGCAGCGTGTATATGTTCTTGTTTTCTTATCCATTCAGCTACCCTGTGTCATTTGGTTGGAGCATTTAAGCCATTTACATTTAAGGTGATTATTGACAGATACGTATTTAGTGTCATTTTGTTGTTATATTATTTTCCTCTGTTTTTCTTGTTTCTCTTCTTAAAGCAAGCCCTTTAACATTTGTTGCAGTGTTGGCTTGGTGTTAACAAATTCCTTGAACTCTTTCTTGTCTGGGAAGCTCCTTATTTTTCCTTTGATTTTAAATGATAGTCTTGCTGGGTAGAATAGCTTTGGTTATAGATCCTTGCTTTTCATCACCTTGAATATTTCATGCCACTCACTTCTGGCCTGAAATGTTTCTGTTGAGTAATCAGATGACAGTCTAATTGGTGCTCCCTTGTAGGCAACTTCCTGGTTTTTCCCTTGAGGCTTTTAGGATTCTCTCCTTGTCTTTAAGCCTTGTCACTTTAATTATGATGTGTCGTGGTGCAGGCCTCTTTGGGTCCAACTTGTTTGAGACTCTCCGAGCTTCCTGGACTTGTGTATCTATTTCCTTCACCAGGTTAAGGAAGTTTTCGGTCATTTCTTCAAATAGGTTCTCAATCCTTTGCTCACTCTCTCTTCCTTTTGGTATTTCCACAATGCAGATGTTATGTTTCATGTCCAAAATGTTTCTTAAGCTCTCCTCATTTTTTAAATTCTTTTTTCTTTTTTGCTGCTCTGCCTGGGTTTTTGTTTGTTTGTTTGTTTGTTTGTTTTTTACTTTGTCTTCCAAATAACTCATTTGATCCTCTGTTCATTTAACCTACTGTTTATTCCTTCCAGTATATTATTTATCTCGGATATTGCATTATTTCTGACTGGTCCTTTTTTATGGTTTCTATGTTTTTTTCATGCTTTGAGTATCCTTATAATCATTACTCTTAACTCTCTATCTGATAAATTGCTTGCCTCCATTTCATCTAGCTCTTCCTCTGGAGAATTCTCTTGTTCTTTAATTTGGGGTCTGTTTCTTTGTCATCCCGTTTTGGCTGATTCTTTGTATGTGTTTCTATGTATTAGATCTGCAAAGACTCTGGTATAGACCTTTGTCCGATGCTGCTTGTTATTGGCCCTGGTCATCCTGTTTGTAGGTATCAGCAATCCAGAGTGTGTGGCTTCTTCCACTGGGCCTGGATGTGTGTGGATAGAACCAGGCTGCACACCAAAGCCAGCTTTTATCAGCTCAATGCCCTGGTGACTGTTAGCTGAAGTCTCACGGAGCTCCCAGAGATCCACCTTAGTTGTTAAACTAATCAATGATTTAGCCTCATGCTGTAATCATCAGCCCAGCTTTAGCTCTGTCGGGTCGGGTAGAGTGATTCCTGTGGGCAGGACTATTGCTTCCTCTCAGGGTGATGCCATTCAGAGAGGAGTGCTCTGCCTGAGAAAGATGGCTCTGGCAGTGTGGGAAATGATTCGGCACAGGTGGCAGCTGTTCCTTCAGTTCTCTTCCCAGTGCGACCAGCCCCAGACTCTCTTCAAGTGTGTCTAGTCCATTCTGACCTCTCTCTGCTGGAACCTAAGGCAAGTGGCTGCAAACTTTTATACATAAGGCCCTCTGAGTCTCCCGCCATCTCTCCCTGGCAGACAGAAACCCAGCTGCTCTCACAGCTGGATGTTATTTGGGTTCCACTCCAGCTGTGGTGCTGTAGGCTGGGAAACCCAGCTGAGGTTTAGACCCCACACTTCTCAGGGGGAACCCCCTGGCCACTGAAATATCCCTCCAGATCTGCAGCTGCCATCCATGGGAGCCCAGCCAACCCTCTTGTTCCTCCTCTGCACTCTCTACCAGTCTTATTGTGGTGAAGTGGTTTCTTCTCTCTGTCCTAGGTTATATGGCTTCTCTCCAGCTAGTGTACAGTTGGTTATTCAAGATGATTTCTCTACAATTTAGTTGTAATTCCTGCTTGGTTCTGGGAGGAGATTAGTGTAACTTCCACTTACACCTTCGCCATCTTGTGTCTGAAAAGTGCCCTTTCTTTACATGGTTCTATACCCTTGATAAATTTATAGTCTTCAAACATTTCTTTCTTGGCTTTATTATTCTGACTGAGAAGTCATAATTCTTTAAGTTTGTGTTCTCTTCATTATTGTACCTCCAATCTCCCCAGATTCTCTTAATTATTTAGATCACCCTTCTCTGAATGTTTTTAAGTGCTTTTAAATTGTCTTGTTGGTAGGACCCAAATGTCATAATTTTGCACTCCAAATGGTTTGTATACAATAGTAAATTTTCTGATTTTAGAAATACTCTTTTAGATCCCAGTAGCTTTCATTGAGCACAGTTGAGGATTCAGTTCTACTGTTGTTTTTTGTTGTTCTCTTTTTATTGTTGTTTCTGGTTTTGTTATGACATTTTTTATTTAGAAATGTTCTGATTTAAGTATATTTACTTTTAATCAACAGGAAAACATCTAATTATCATCCCATGTAATTTTATGACAGTTCTCAAGTCTTAACCATACCTGCCATAAGCCATTATAATCAAACTAAACCTTGTAACCAATACAATATATTGTAGGACTGTTTATAATGTGATCAAAGGTATATTATTAGATCTAGTTGAGTATATTTTGTCTGTTTTTATATAATTTTCACTTGTTTGCGATTTTGAAAATAATATAATTCAAACATTTTTCTTTAACCTCAAGACACATCATTTCCATTACCCCTTCATACTCCCTTCTGTCTTCTTTTTGGAATACAGAAGAAGATAGATTTTTTTTTAACTACTCTTTGTAGTTAACTCTGAAGAGTCTCTGAATTTTAAGAAGAGTCACACAACTTTCCAAGCAGTTTGAATAGCAAAACAACTTCTACAAGGGGGTTGGACAAATAAGTGCTAATAAGAATCCCAGAAGAAATACTGAAATGTTTAATCTGTTTTCTCATGACTTCTGTATGTTTCATTACTTTGAAGTGTTTACAACATTGCCTTTCTGACACATAATTAAATTGGTGTTAAGAACATTTTCTAGAAATAGAGTGACGGGTTTTTGCAAGTCCCTTATATTCTCATATAGCCTATCCTAGTACCATGCATATATAATAAATACTCAAATATCTTTTAAATGATTAATTCACTATCTGTAAAATGTGATTTGCTATTACAGGGTATTAACATGTATTCTCATTCAAAATTAGGAGGTTTATGAATCTCTGCTTAGCGGACAGCAGTAGAAAGAAGTGACAAAAATAGGCATTAGTGACTCATCTTAATATTTCTTTCAAATGTGTTCACTCATTCAAGCCTGTAAAAAATCTGTTGAATGAATGAAAATTATTAAATGTGCTAGGCCCTGTTGTGGATGGATACAGCAGATCAAAGAATAGGCCTTTTCCCCAGAGAGGTTATTTATGTAGTAAAGAACATACTGTGTGTTTCGTGGTGTTTTGCACAGATGTGCACATAGTCAAAGGGATGGTAAAAATGCAAAGGCACATCATCATAAGATCATCTTTGCTTGGGGACTCAGGAGTTTGCAGAGCATTTGGACAAATCTTAAAGGATAAAATTAATGGAAAAGGTATTCTAATAAGCCAGAACAGCATAATCAGTTTTATTTTGAACTAAATTTTGTAGAGGAAATTTAGATGGGATATATAACTCTCTCCCAACAGGTCCTCAGAATATTAAAAGAAAGAGAAAAAACACAGGTCCTAAATGCAAGTATATGAAGACATTCATAATGGGCCACAGCTAGTGCTTTTGCTAATTAATTCTCAGTTTAAAAAGTAACTTCTAAAAAGTATGTGTCACTATAAAATCAAAGTAATGAGTGATATAAATGGTAACATAGAACTAGGATTAAGAACAATCAAATATCTAAATAAAACATCTCATTTGTTTTTATTTTAGAAAAAGATATTCTAAGTTTTTTAACTCAAACTATTAGATATGATCATTACTAAAAAATTGGTAAAACATAGATCAACAACCATCCTAAAAAGGAAAACTATCCATTTAAAACATCCCCCAACCCTATGCTCCAGGTATCACCCCCTATTAAAATAATAATAGTTAACATTTTTGTTGTTTATCATGCTAAGTATTATATTTCTCCCTTAATTTTTTTTTAAGATTTTGTTTACTGCTTCTGGGCTTTTTTCCTTTGTAAATATATATTTATGGATAAATATATATGAACTTAAAAATATAAAAATAATGTTTATCCATCTTCTTTTTAAAAAACATAGGAAACAAAGTGATCTGCATGTGTGTTTGCTTCTGTGCCACTGAGTAGAGAATAATATAATTTTTAATGATTGGATGCATTTGACTGTGTTTTATATTAATTTAGTTAACCAACAGCTTATACACATTTAGATTATTTCCAGATTTCTGGACTTGGTTAGCAGGACCTTATATAATATATCTTCACAGTATTGTGCCATTATTTCTTCAGAATAAATTCCTAGAAGGGGACTTTAATGTTTAAAGAGTATGTACATTTTAAGACTTTTGGTTCATTTTGCTAAACATCTGTCAGGAAGGATGTGTCTATTCATATTTTCTCCACAACTAAACCCCAGCAAAATTCTTCTCTCTGACCTTAAATTTTCTTTTTTTGTCACTCTAACTGAGGATATCTCATTGTGTTATTTGATACTTATTCGATTATTAGGCTGAATATTTATTTCAGATGTTTGTTGACCATATATATATTTGCACATGACATGTTCCTGTCCTCAGTTCATTTCTCTACCTAGTATTTATTCTCAAAAGTATATATTGAATAATTCACACACACCCCCCAGATGCACACACACATAATCAGTGTCTCCCTCCCTGCCTCCTTCTCTTTGATTTGGTAGCTTTACCAAATTAAAAAATGTCTACAGATATGTGTAGCTCCCTAGATTTCTTACCTGTTTCTTTCTATTCTGGTATCAGTATCATATATTAAAAAGCAATTGAACAAATTTTTCTTCCACATCTTACTTTTTCTAAATGGTATTATTCTCACACATACACTTTTCTAGCTGAGCTTTACTATCATTTTTTCAAGCCCTCAGAATCCCATTGGAATTTGGGGTTTTGATTAATTTAAAACATCTTAAAATATTTTGTTTTCCCATTGAAGGGTATATATCTTTCCATACATATAAAAATATATTTCCATATGTATATTTATATCTCCTCGATTTTTCCACATAGGATCTAATGTTTTACTATTGAGTTCATTTCTACTTTTTGTTTTGATTTTTGTATCTAACTTGGATTTAGAAGTGAACCATTTGAATCTTTTTCTTTTCTCTTAAGCTTTTGTCAGAAGTGATAAACCCAAGCTATTCAGAGGACTGCAAATCAAGGTAAGGTGATTTTAATGGAATGTCTTTTTTTACAGCATGAATTGATTTCGTTTTTGGAGATTGATGTTTTAAGGAATGAGGTCATGTTTGTGGTCTCACTTACCCAGATTCAGGATTTCTTGGAACTCTCTGGTGAAATATGGGACCCAGCTAGTGGGTCAGAAGTTTCAGGAATCTAGCCTGATTTTAAATTAATCACAACAAAATTGTTAGATTTCTTAAACCAGAGAAAATTTTTAGGGTCCATTGCAGAATTCTATCTGATAATTTGTATAGACAGCTTTAATAGCATTGATCTCATGTAATCATTCTCTCTCATTAATTATTTTGAACTTACCTGCTTCCTCCATGGGATTTTAAGCTCTTTGAGAGTTTGACAGTATCATGTATGCAATAAATATGTTAGTCAATAATAAGCTTAAATCCCAAATAAACTGTGTTATGCTAACAAGTGTTTTTCTCTTTAGAGGTAAACTGTAATTTTTTTAATTGTCATTTTTTAATGAAATTTCATTAAATTCTTTCCCAAAGACTTTAAGACCTGTTGTGATGTTATGTCTAAATGCTTTTTTGTCTTACTATTCAGTTAAGCTGGGTTGCGTTGGTTCGATTTTGATGGACGCTGAGAAGGCTCTTTTAAGCAGATGATAATAATGGCACCCCTCTCTTTTTGTAGTATGTTCGTGGTTCAGACCCTGTACTAAAGCTTCTGGACGACAGTGGGAACATTGCTGAAGAACTCAGCATCCTCAAGTGGAACACAGACAGTGTGGAAGAGTTCCTGAGCGAAAAGCTGGAACGCATCTAAGTCTTGATTAAATTGTATCCTATCCTTTTACTGCCTTATCAAATGAAATGTTTCAGCACCTAGAAAATCATTTAGTTTTGCTTCAACCCTTTGATCAGTCTTTTACTGTGCGGTATTAAACATCTAATTGAAAGTTAAAATAGCAGCACAGCCCTTGATATCTAAGGACTTGGCAAGTTTAACAAAACTCATGTTTTATAAATTTCTATCCCCCTGCAATTGTAGCTATCACTAACAAAGTGCTTTGTAGTAGACTTGTGGTTAATTATGCAAATGATAGTTTGTGATAATTGGTCCAGTTTTATGAACAACAGATTTTTAAATTAGGGAGGTTATAAGAGAGATGATTACTGCTATGCTTCATGTGCTGTGTGCTCTTTGAAAGTATTGACAGTAAACTACAAAGGAAATGAGATATACCAAGCCTCAACAGATTGCTTAATCCTCAGATTCTCTCATATTTTTGTATTACCCAGCTTTCCTTTTAATAGAAATGCTCTAGTACATACATAATGAATGAACAGCATAAAAATTTTATGGCTTTGTTATTGTGAAATGGATTTAAGATCTACTGTAAGAGTGAAATATTCACAGAGTTGCGTTAATGAAGACTACACAGAAAACCCTTTTGAGGATTTGTGTGGATCTGATATTTAGCAAATTCTTGTGCTTTACATTCTTACAAAAAAGCCAATTTAAAAATGATCATTTGTAAGACCAGAATATAAATAAAAAGTTTCAAAAATCTGAATTTGAAATTCTTCTGATTTGTCCTTTCATCTTTAAAAATTGACACATGCCTCAGTATACTTTTATTTTCTTGTCATGTAAGCCTTTATTTTCCCTAGGCAAAGTGTTTACTGGCTGCACTGCTGAAAATTTATAACTTCTTATTCTGGGTAATAGTGCTTTATATTTTTCTAGCAATTTTTTTATTTGTCAAGTGCTTTGATTTATGAACACATTTTTAGTGTTATTTTACATAAAGAATATCAAATTATAGAATTTTAATGAACTATTAAAAATATAAAATGTTTATGAGCTATTAAAAATTACAGTTTTTCGGGAGCATTTGAGATCTTGCTCCCTGACAAATAGTCATCAGTTTGGCTCAAATAAACTCTTATAAACATTTTTTTGAATGATTATTTTTCTTCACTTAACCTGCTATCTGGTGAAAGTGACTTCACTTCATAAAAGGTAATTCACTAAGAACAACATTCATCCATTGACTTTAGGTCATTTCAACCACTTACTAAAAAATTGGTCAAAAATCCTGTTATGTACACTTAATGTCAGGATAAATTCTTATAATCTGGAAACTTTCTTAATTTTTTATTTTGCATTAAACCATCTTCATGAAGGATATTTGGAAGTCATTAAAGACAACTCTACCAGAAAACATTTATAAAATGCTTATTTTTAATAGAGATCAGTAATTAGTCTTTACTAGCATTTTGTGTCACTATATTTAAAATTAACAAGTATATTTTTAAAGCCAGCAAGAGAATGAATAAACCCTGGACAATATGGTTAGTCAAAATACTGTGAGAAGTCCTTGGCAAACAGGTCATGGTCTACTTGTGTTCATCTAGAGAGTAATGGAGAGGGCCATCATTTTGATAATACAAGGCCCTACATAAATCGGCAGTAATCCTTAATGGTGGTTATTACTTGAGAACAAGAGGGAAGTGAAGCCAATCATGGACAGTGGAAAAATACCGAGAGGCGTTGCTACCACATTGAACAATAGTGAGATTGAAGGGATAAAATTGCAAAACTTACGGAATTGGCATAGAAAAGTAATTGGACTGGTCTCCAGGCAGGAAGAGCTTGTTAAATGAGTGTCTGCCATTGGGAATTTTTTTTTTAAAGTGAAGAGAAGCCTAAAATGTCTACTATATTCAATTTATTATGAAAGATCAAAAGAGGCTAAAGAACCCCATAGTATCTTAGAGCATGAAATTCTTGAATAAACGTGTATCTGCCAAGCTTCACTATTGTAATTGGGAGGTTTGAGTTAATCAGCCAATTCCAACTCTTTCACCAATTTCAATCAAAGAACAGCTAAAAGCTTTATAAAGAAACAAAGAAATCTTGGTTACCAAGAAAGGGGTATAAATACCAATCCAGAAAGTACCATTTTGTAGTCAAATTCTGACATTTGATTATGTGTATTCAAGTTCACAAATGTGGATATGTAATAGTCACTGATATTTATAAATTTGATCCCTCTGCCAAAATTGTTACTTATAGCCTAAAACAGCTAATTTATCTCTAAATTTCTGAATTTGGCAAAAGCCTCTTGCAAGAAACTATGAGCAAGAACTGACATTTCCTGTTATAAGAGGATTTGAGGTTTGAAAGCTAGTCTAAAATTAATAAAGTGCAGAAAATACTCTTCAAAGCAAATACTGCACAACTTTGGAAATTAAAATTGGCAGTAGCTAGTATGTGAAAGCATGTCTACAAATACATGGGAAGTAGGAGTATAGATTCCAGATACAAGCTCAATTACATATTCTACCTGAAAATAAAGTACCTTTTAATTAAATTCTGTGGTGGCAGAGGACTTTTTCTGGGAGAAGAGAGTCTGCGTTTGTGTTTAAAAATTCAAAACAGACTTTTGCTGATTAAATATAAACATTTTACCTTCGAAGTGCCCTTGACCCAACAAATCAGTAGCATGAAATATGGTTCTTTAGCATTATTGAGGGAATTAAACTAAGAGTAATTGTGTGAAGCCTCTAAAACTTTCCTTTGCCATTCTTTCCTGTTAACCACTCTTGAAACAAGTACAGCATTTTGTCTATTTAGCATTATGACAACATTAAAGTTTAGAACTTGAAATTCAAAACTTTTTAAAAAACTTTTTTGGTAGAAAAACTAAACTACAGCTGATCCTTATTGGTGAATTCCATTATTTACATATTCACCTACTGAACCATTAAAATTTAATTGCAAGCCCCCAATTACAATACCTGAGGCACTTTCAAGATCGTTAGCGGATGGGATGTATGCCGAGCAGTGAGCAGTTTGCCACCCAATGCATACATTCCCAGCCAAGTCCAAACAAGGTGGCACTGCCTACTTACAGCTTTCATGCGAGAAATAAATGAGTATCCTTTTCACAGCCTATTTAGTGCCATATTTTTAGCATTTTTGTACTTTTTCTTGGTGATTTAGCTGTTTAAACTGGTCCCCAAGCATAGTGCTAAAATGCTATCTATATTCATTCCTTAAGCACAAGAAAGCTGTGATGTGCCTTATGGAAAAATATATGTTTTAGATAAGTTTTGTTCAGGCATGAGTTACAGTGCTGTTGGCCATGAGTTGAATATTAATAAATCAACAATGTATTTTAAATAAGGTATCTTTAAATGGATAAACATAAAACAAGGGTATGTATGGAAAGTTTGACAATACTGTTGTGACCAGAAACTTCCAGGAACCTAACCTTGTATATCCCCTGAGTGCAAAAGCTCAGTTTTTCCTAATTCAGTGTTTGCAGCAACTTTAGAGAACATAATTAACTACCATGAGTACGGAGAATGGACTTTTTTTAATGGAGATATAATTTACATTTAAAATTCACCCAACAACTCAATGGTTTTTTAGTATATTCACAGAGTTGTGCCACCAAAATCACAGTCTAAGTTTAGAACATTTTCATCATCCCCAAAAGAAATGCTATATCCATTGGCATTCACTCCCACGCTTCCTGTTCCTACCCTTAAACAGCCACTGATCTGCTTTCTGTATGGATTTGACTGTTCTGGATATTTCATTTAAATGGAATCATACAATATGTGGCCTTTTGTCTGGCTTCTTTTACTTTGCCTGTTTTAAGGTTCATCCATATTACAGCTCATATCAGTACTTCATTCCTTTTTGTGGCTGAATAATACTCCTTCTTTATGAATATACCACATTTTATGCATCATTTGGTAGACATTTCAGTTGTTTCCATTTTTACTATGAATAATGTGAATAATACACATTATTGTTATTGTGTATATAACACACACATTGATATACAAGTTTTTGTATGGAAATGTTTTAATTTCTCTTAGATATATCAATAATAATAATGAGACTTCCAGTCAAGATGGAGGCGTAGGTAGACATGCAACTACAGATAGAATTACAATTAAACCTCACAGCAAATAATACCAGGAACCATCAGAAAATCAAACTATGGAAATCCAACAATCAAGGATATAAAGAAGCCACATTCATCCAGACAGGTAGGAGGGGCAGAGAAGTGAGAAGACGCAGTGTGGCACCGAGGGGTGGTGGCAGCAAACAGGCAGACCCACATTCACGCGTGGTAGATAAAAATAGGGAAGGATACCTTGGGAGTGAGCAATCCCAGTTCTAAGCCAGACCACACAGCTCAGGGTGCCAGCACCAGGATTATAAATCCCCATAACTTCTGGCTGTAAAAAACAGTAGAGATTCATCCAGTGGAAGAAACTGCTGGGTTTTCAGTAGATTCCACTTAAAGGGCATGCATAGTCTTAGATTGTAGGCCAGCTATCCACTCGGGTTCAGGACTAGGGCAACAGCTGGAAGGGTACCAGTCACATTCAAGGAGTGGGTAAAGTGACTGGAATCGGGGCAAGTGCCAGGCAAACCTCCAAAGCTAGGTAGTGGCATGGTCCCCTCTCCCAGCCCTCCCCACACACAGCCACAAAACAGTAAAATCACCACCTGGCGATTACCTAAGGCTCTGCCCCACACAATTTACAGGTGCCATTTTCACAATAGGCCATGCTACTAAGACAGGGAGTCAAAACAGCTCTGCCTAATACACAGAAACACACGGGGAGGCTGCCAAACAAGGAGACAAAGAAATATGGCTCAAATGAAAGAACAAAACAAAACCCTAGAAAAAGAACTAAACAAAATAAAGATGACCAACCTATCAGATGCAGAGTTCAAAACACTGGTGATCAGGATGCTCAAAGAACTCATTGAGTATGGCAATAGCACAAAGAAGAAATGAAGGTTACACTAAGTGAAATAAAGAGAAATCTACAGGGAACCAACAATGAAAGGGAAGAAGCCGAGATTCATATCAACAATTTGGAACATAAGAAATAAGCATTCAACTAGAACAACAAGAAACAAAAAAAGTGAGGGTAGTATAAGAAGCCTCTGGGACATCTGCAAGCATACCAATATCCAAATCGTAGGGATGGTAGAAGGAGAAGAGAAAGAGCAAGAAATTGAAAACTTATTTGAAATAATAATGAAAGAAAACTTCCCTAATTTGTTGAAGGAAATAGACATACAAATCCAGGAAACAAAATGAGTTCCAAACAAGCTGGACCCCAAAAAGGACCACACCACGCACATCATAATTAAAATGCCAAAGGTGAAAGATAAAGAGAGAATCTTACAAGCAGCAAGAGAAAAGCAGAGAGGTACCTGCATAGGAGTTCCCATAAGACTATCAGCTGATTTCTCAAAAGAAAGTTTGCAGCCAGAAAGGAACTGGCAACAAGCATTCAAAGTGATGAAAACCAAGGACCTACAACCTAGATTACTCTACCCAGCAAAGCTATCATTTCAAATGGAAGGGCAGATAAAATGCTTCCCAGACAAGGTAAAGCTAATGTAGTTTATCGTCACCACGCCATTATTACATGAAATGTTAAAGGGACTTATTTAGAAAAAAGAAGATCAAATCTATGAACATTAAAATTGCAAAAAACACAACTATCAGCAGCCAAATCTAAAAAAACAAACTAAGCAAGCACCCAGAACAGAAACAGGATCATAGGTATGGAAATCAGCTGGAGGGTTATCAGCTGGGAGAGGGAGAATGGGGGAAAAAGGTACAGGAAATAAGAAGCATAATCGGTAGGTATAAAATAGACAGAGGGTTGTTAAGAATAGTATAGAAAATGGAATAGCCAAGGAACTTACATATACAATCCATGGACACAAACTAAGGGAGGGACTGCTGGAGGAAAGGCGGGTACCAGGCAGAGGAAGGACAAAGGGGAAAAAATTGGGACAACTGTAATAGCATAATCAATATATATTTGTTTAAGAAAAATATATATATATAAATGGAATTGCTGAGTCATATACTGTCTACATTTAACTTTTTGAAGAACTGCCAAACTCTAAAGACACCATTTTATATGCACTCATTTTACAGTCTTGTCATTGGGGTCCATTGAGGTGTATTAAGCACTTTGCCCTCTACTAAGTGGTCTTCAGACTGTGATTCTTTTTTAAATCTTTAGATGGCATGTTTTACTCTCAATTTTACCTGCCTCTTCTGCCTTCTGTCACTTCATAGGATTTCAATTTGTTTTTCTCTTCCCCAGCTTCAGTCATGAATAAAAACCACAGCTCTTATGTGTCCACATATGACATCACATGCTAGCGGGACAGGTAGCCATTACATAAAAGTACAAATGCATAATTGCAATTATGGTAAGTGCAGTGATAAGAAAAAGTTATTAGAAGAGAATTACACAGGAGATGAATGAGTTTAGGGATCTCTGAAGGATGCGGCATCTAAACTGAGGCCTGGAATATGAACAGAAGCCACCAGAAAAAAGCTTATTGAAATGCCTTCCAGAGGGAAGAGCATGCGTCAAGAGCTTGACTTAGCAGACAGCCTGGACCATTCACATACCTGAGAGAAGGCCGTTGTCTCTGGAAACTAGCGAGCCAGGTGGAAGAAGAGCAGGAAATGAGACTGGGAAGGTAGGCTAGGAGCATCCGGTCCAGATGATCTTAAGAATTTAGCTGTATTCTCCCAGGGAAGGCTAAGGCTCTGGACATATTTGTGTAATTTATTTAACTTAAATGCCATTCTCCTTTTGCTTATTTTGGTAATAAAGTGCTTTTGAAATGTGAAAAAACAAAGAATTTAGCTATATTCTAAACTGTTTTTAGAATAAAACCAGAAAAGGAAAAAACCTTAAGCAGAGAAATGACAAAACGCAATGAGATCCACTCTTAACGTCGTGAGCAATCAGGAAATAGTCAATTATGTCTATGTAAATACTACATGCTTTATCTAGTGCTTTTACTAGTGATTAATACCCTCTTTAGGAGCCTCTAGCATACAATTTGCTTTTTAAAGATACTCATCAACTTGCTTTGAGAACAAAAAAGACAAGCCTATCTATAAATGTTAAATTGTACAAGATTCCAATGTTTATTTGTATATACATGCAAAGGATTCCTAGAATATTCACTAGTTGTGTGAACTGATGGAAGTGCATATTAGCTCATACCAAGCTCTGGCATTCCTCCTTGCCCCCTCTTCGAGCTGAGCACCAATCTCAATTCTAGCCCCAATGAGTGATCATGGAACTCCAGCCTTGGAACTATTTGACTCCAACTCTATGAAACTGCTCTTTTTGCCACTGCCACCGTGACTAGTACCAGCGTTTGTGCTGGTTTTACCTCTTCCTACACTCAGACTTTTGACCTAAGTCCCTGGTTCCTCTTGCCTGATCTCCCACATCGTGAATGGCTATATGACCCAGCTAGAACACCCTATTTGCCATTCTAGAATTTGAAATCTATTCTCCCATCCCGAACTGTGTTTCCATTTTTTTCTTTCCTGCCTTGACCTATAGCCCAAACTCTCTGATCTGATTTCTGTGTTTTCCCCCTAATCTGATCCTATGATCAATGAATGACTAACTCACCTACTTTAAATCCACATATTTTATCCCTTCATCATAGCCCGACAAATACAGCACTCTTCAGTTCGTCCCCACATGGAATCAAATCTTGTTCACATCTACCCCTTGCCTCCCGACTCAGTAGCAGCTACATCTTACTTTCCCTACGGGCCCAGCCCAGTTCTCAACCACGCATCTTCTAGGCTAGTGCTTGGCACTGCGTAACCACCCCGAAACTCAACGACTTAAATGTTTAAAACAATGATTATTTATTTTGCTCACGAATGTGTACTTTGGACAGGGCTCAGTGAGAAGAGCTCGTCTCTACTCCGCAGGTGTCAGCTGGACCAGCTCAGCTCAGGCGAGAGGATCCAAGACGGATCATTTACACAGCTGGCACACTGGCGGGGCAGTTAGTCCCTCTCCTTTAGGCAGCTTAAGCTTCCTTACAGCATGTTGACTAGATTCCAAAAGTTAGCATCTTAACAAGCAGGAAATGGAAACTGCCTATTTCTTAAGGCCTACACCTAGAAAAAGCACAGTATCACTTCCACCATATTCTATGGGTCAAGCAATCACAGAGTTCAGAGTCAGAGGAGACACAAACTCAATGGAGAAAGTCAAAAGAAGTATAGGCCTGGCCCGCTGGTTCAGTTGGTTGGAGCATCGTCGCATACACCAATTGGCTGGGGGTTTGATCCCCAGTCAGGGTACATACCTAGGTTGCGGGTTTGATTCCTGGTCAGGGAACACATGGGAAGCGACCAATCGCTATTTCTCTCTCACATTGATGTTTCTCTCTCTCCAGCTCTCTCTTAAAAATCAGTAATAAAAATATCCTTGGTGAGTATTTAAAGAAAAGAATTATGGAGCCATGTTTTAACACCGCACCTACTCATCTGCAGTCCAAAGCATTTGGGTGATATTCATTTTATTTGAGTGTGTTTTCCTTTTGCTTTACTGAACATTTTTCCTTCTTTAAAGATTTTTTAAATTTATTTTTAGAGAGAGAAGAAGGGAGGGAGAAAAAGAGGGAGAGAAACGTCAATCAGTTGTCTCTCCCATGCGCCCCATCTGGGGACCAAACCCACAACCCAGGCATAGGCCCTGACCGGGACTCAAACTGGTGACCTTTCGCTTTGCAGGACAACGCTCAACCAACTGAGCCACACCGGTCAAGGTCTGGGCATTTTTCTTACTTCAGATTTGCTTTAGTACTGTTTGAGAAATTCTTAGTTGCTACATGTGGCTCTAGGTCTATCTACTGTGCAGGCATTCCCAGTGATTTAATGAGGAACAAACACTTGCCTATCTGACTCCTAATAGAGAAATGCAACTTTGTCAATTTTGCACTGTTAATTTTTAAAGCAACACGAACATCTCTACGTTAGCTTTGCATAAGATCCTTTAAACTTTAACACAGAGTTGATGTAGGATATCTGCCCACTCTCCTAGCATCAGTCCATAATTCTGTATATCTAATCTCCTTATTTGTAAATGGTATAAATAATATATTCATAAGTACAATCATTTGTTTTAAATAGTTAACATTCCCTTTTTGATGTGCCGAGTTAGCAAGGCTATGACACCCTAAACACCAATGTAGAACATGAGTCTAGACTATTATAGGCTCTTTATGAAACCTATGTTCAGAGATGGTCAGACTGATAGTATTTCAGTTTTAACAGAATTTTGACAGGCTCCCCCTCATAGTGTAACAGCAGAAAATTGTAATGGTGGGAAATTGTAACCCGCCCCACCATTCTTTTGACATTGTATCTGTAAGTGCTCACTCTGACTAGCATGTAGCTTGCAGATAAACAGCATGTTTATATAAGAATCCTAGGAACAAACTTCAAAAGATACAGACTCTGACTTCAGGCATCACAGTCCCAGGAGACTTGCTGTCCTTCATCCTTGGAGCCAGGATGATGTGAAGCCACAATGACAAAACCACGATGACACACACCAGATCGTCACTCGCCTGATTGAAAGGACTGTGCTTGTCTGCACACAGAGAACTTTTCAACCCCCTACCCCCCACCTCGGTCTCTTTGTTCCCTCTCCCTCCTTATAAAAACCTATGCCTCCACTGAGATGCGGAGATGGGCTTTGAGATGGGAGTCCCCCATCTTCCAGCTGATCAGCACCTGAAAGTTAACCACTTTCCTTTACATCAGAACCTGCCTCTGGAGTATTGGCTTTCACAGTGGCAGGCAGCCGTGTGGCGGATTCATTGCTAAGCAGAATCTATGACCGGTCTGGTGACCGTGACCGAATGTGTTTATAAATAATTCTCACACCAAATACACTGGAAAAGGGATCCAGGACCACGTGGCTTCCCCCTCATCATCTGGGAGAGAGCCTCAAGCCTTGGGTTCAGGGGTTTTTATTGAAGATTTCCGGGATATTACCTCAGAATGGTATTCATTAACTATGTATAGATTGTAGATTTGCTTTAGGTGGTAGACAGCCTGGAAGGTATATCAAAAGGGTTAGGTAAAGACAAGAGGTATGGCTGGACTTTGAAAGGATTAGCATTGGTCTAAGGAAGCTAGTTAAGCATTAGCATTTATTCTTCTGACCTAGGGAGAAAGACTCAGCAAGGCAGTACATCTTAATATCTTAGCCAAATTTCCCTTCAAAGAATTCCTTTCCACAGACATGGATTGCACATGCCAACTTGGGAGTTGTTTTTTTTTTTTTTTTCCCACACAGAGCCTTGCTCATGCATGATCCCAGAGCTATGCTTTTCCATGCATGGGAAAAGAATCTCTACACAGCCGGACCTGCATCTGGTTACAATGCACACTTAGCCAAAGTGTCTTTGTCAAGCAGCGGTGTTTTCCCCCATTAGCAGTAACATATGCGGTTGTGTTTATAATTGACTGTATATAGTGTATACCATCAAAGCTGACTAGATGAGTTGTTTAACACTGTTTACAAGAAAAGACCTAAATGTAAAAAAGGGAAAAAAAGGTCATCTTTGGAGTATAAACAATGATGTGTGTCGATTGGTTCAGAAACTTCTGAAAGGCAGAATAGTGGGAAAAATACGTTTTTTGATTGATTTGCAAACAGAAGTGGAAAAGTTACTAGCATAAGTCTGGGAGAACTACCTCTTGTCAAATTAATGTAATCTTTTTTGGCAGAGTTATTGCCCTGTTAGAACAGGGAGGAATGATGGATGTAATCTGTATTCAGTGTAGCCAGATATTTTATCCTGTCTGACATTACATAGTTATTTGTTAGAAAAAAATACATGACTGAACACCTCAGTTCTTAAGTGGGTACAGCTGAAAATGCTAAAGTATTTGTTCTCAGTTATTTTTAATAGACCAGGATCAACCTAGGGCAAAGCAAGTGGCATCTTCAGGTTTCCATTATGATGTGACTTGCTAGAGCCATGGGGTGTGGCAGTGAGTAGCCAAGGGTGGGGGGGAGTGGGGTGGAGTGACCCGCCATAGGGGATTCTCTTACTCCTGCCATTTTTCCATCAGCATCTAACTTCTGTTGTTTACTCCTCCCGGTGACTTGTGTTGGGAGAAGTCGCATACAAAGGCAGTCCCTCTGCCCTCTCTTTTTAATATATGGCATCATGTTGATTTTTCTTATAAACATTGGGTACATAGGGTGCTCTCATCACATTTTGAGGCACTGAAGGTTAGGACTTCAACATATGAATTTGGGGTAAACAATTCAGTGCATAAGGATAGGGGAACTCAACAGCTAAAGATTTTAGTTTTGGTCTTAGTTGATAGGCTTAAGTGATTAATGCACGTGGAAAGCTGTTATTCCAGGAACTGGAATGCATGACCTATGTGACTCCAGGAGGTCAACAAGCAATTCCGCCTTTGTGCCCCAGGGGGTCTGCAACAGACGGGGGTGGTATCTGAGCCACTGTGTTCCAGGGATAAAGAATTGTTGAACAACACATAAAAAAGTACCGGGAAAACTGCCCCCGCCCCTTGTACTGAACTCTTTATCTAATTAACTTTTTTCCAAACCCCCTTACCTATCCTTTCTTCTCCTTATAAAAAGGTTGGCTTCAGATGAAATGTTGGGATGATGTTTGAGGATACAGATCCCCAGTATCTGAATAAAGCACCCATAAAGATTCAATCCTTGTCTCTACTTATTGGTTCTGGTAGTGACAGGCAGCGAGGAGGCTGACTTTTCCAGTTTCAGCACTCCCATTTCCCATTGAAAAGTTGAGCCTAGAGGTGTTACTTTGCCCATTTAGTGTTAACTATTCCTAGAACATTCCAATTAGGGCCTGTTCTCCCTTTAAGAAAATAAAACATACACATACCAAAACATTTCCAATTAAAATAGGCACTGAACAGACGTATGTCTGCCAAGAATAATCTCTGCTCTCCTCAAAGCTGGTTTACAAGATTGTAAATTGAGACCAGCCTTTGCTTTTTACTCAATAAGGGCAGTAAGTCGGGATTTCCTGAAATTAAGCAATCATGTAAAATACATTAGTGGCTTCTAGAGGACCTCACACTTCCTCATGCCAAGGAGTTGAGCTGTTTTCGACTTGGCATTTCCTTCACATGACTCAATGATCTTAGTTAAGGTCCTTCTGTCAGCCTGAGAGTCAGTATGACAATGCAGCTAAGATTCATCAATCCAAGGTTTTTTTTCTCTAGAAACATATAAGCCTGGTGATGACTGCTACATATCAGTGAGAAGGTTGAATTCCAAGCCTGAATCGTGATCTTTTTTTTCTTTTCAGTCAAATCTACACTAGCTATTAGTCCTACTTCAATTCCTTGCATTGCTTAATCCAATTATGTTACGGTGGTTTCAGTCCCACCTAAGAACAGAAATCTCCTAATTGCTAATCCCTTGTTCTCATTCTATTTGAACTTTCTGTGTCAGTTTCACTTCTGCCTTGGAACACCTTTTGCTTCCACCACTTTTTCCTAGTTCTCTTCTGTCCCTCATTGGTTACTTTCCTCTGCCTATGCCACAAACATTGCAAGTCGATCCTCACAGCCCTCTTCTCTCTGTCAAGCATCAGAAATTGAAACAGCACCAGGGGCTGCGCAAGGCAGGTAACATGAAAGTCAGATTAATAAGGAGTGATAAGAGCTCAGGCAAAGATAAAAATGCATACTCCATATAAAGGCACCATGACTGAACACCATTTTTAAAACACCATTTTGACCAAAAACCCTTTCCTTGACTGCACTGGGCTCTATAGCTGTTTTAGTGACAGGCTGTCCTCAGAATCCAGGTCTTCCTGTCCAGGACTCTGCGGACAGGGCCTGTTTATAGGCTGTTTTATGTACCAGTTAAGCCCTGCATAATAAACAACAGTCCCTTCTGACTTTGAGCTCAGGGGCCTTGGGTAAGTCACCCAACCTGATTTACTTTTGATCTGTAAATCAGGCTTCCCAGAGGCTCATTTACTGGTAAATTTGTTTTTTAACATGAGGCAAACATCTTACTAAGTGGAAAGCACAACATTTATATCTTAAGTGTTTCCAAAGGGCTCTTTTCTGTTTCTCTAATTGAGAAGCGTCACCTCCGCACATCCTGAAGGTCTTTTCCATTCGCGTCACCTACCCCACATTTACTTACACCATATGTCTGACACGTGAGCAGAACTCATGAGGGAATATCGCAGTTTATAAGAAGGGAAGAACTCACCTTCTTCATCCCCCAAATCTTAGTTTTTTACACTCTGCCAGTGCAGTATTGGGAGATTATATTCTCCCAAATACGTATTTGTTTAATGTTCTTTCTTACTGAAGTTAAATTTTCTATTAGAAAATTTGTTACAAAGAAGACTCTGAATGAAAACCCTGCATCTGAAGATGCTTTCCCTTGCACATTCAGAGCAGACATTTTTAAAACCTACAGGGGACTACTTTCTTGAGAGAGTTCTTGAAATGATGTGTGATCTCACACAGTAGTTTTCATGTTTTGCTGAAGTGCTACAAAGACACCAGAGGGACTGCTCTTGGAGGCAGAGCCTAACAAGAACCTCCGCCTCCCCATGAAGCGTCATCACCAGCTCAGCAGGGCAAGTGCAGTTTGGCTCAAGAACCACTAGTCCTCATTTTCAAAGGTTCTGAAAAAACGAAACAGCCCCTGTCCTGAACTCAGCATGAATGAGGACCTTGACTGTCAGGATATCAGACAAAAAGAGACACAAGAAGAAGCACAGGGCTGAAGTTCAGGCTTCCCACCACCCTCCCACACTCGCTTGGCATCCATCCCCAGTTCCCTCTACCTCAATCCCCTCTGCTTAACATAGATGAAAATACCACGCGTTTTCATCAAGTCCTCCCTTGAAGCAGTTACTTCATTTCCATCCTCCTCCAGCGCATCTGGCCTGCCCTTTTTCTCCAACTTTGCCTCTAACAAATGACACAAATAAATTCTGTTTCTTTCTACTGATGTCCCCTGCACACCCTGCTGGAACTGAGCGCCACAAGGGCAGAGACCCTGTCCCTCTTGTCTGCATTGTATTCACAGGCCTGAGTCCAGCGTCCGGCACCAAGAAGGTGTTTCATAAACACGTGTTAAAGTAAATAGAATGTCCATCCACAGTGCCACATGTTTGCCCCAATGTCCCTGGAATGTCCTCGCTTTTGATCTCCAGATTCTCAAGCTTGTTTTACTCTTTGCTATGAACTAACTTTGTCTCTTCAAAATGTATATGTTAAAATACCCTCAATGTAATAGTATTAGCAGGTGAAGCCTTTGGGAAGTAATGAGGTCAGCAGGGTAGAGCCCTCCGAATGAGGACATAGCAAGAACAGGGCCATTCTCTGGAATATGGATCTTCCGATCGGTGATTGGAAGCAAGCTCTCACCAGATACAGAATCTGCTAGTGCCTTCATCTTGGATTTCCCAGCCTCCAGAACTGTGAGAGGTAAATTTATGTTGTGTATAAGCCACCCAGTCTGTGATACTTTGTAATAGAAGCACAAACTGAATAAGACCACCTCATTCTTCCAATGGGAATGGCATTTCAAGTTTCCTCTGTACAACTCAGCGATTAAATCTATCCCATGCTGGTAACACCTTTGCAATTTTCAGGTAAACACGTCGTCAACTAAGTTCCTTGCTGCTAACACACTTGGTTGCTCAGTGAGCACTGAAGCTCCTTAAGGAGACACTTGTTTATAATATGTGCCACTTGTCAGCAGGAGCTGCCCTTATATTTTGAGTATCAGCACTGCAGTGTTCAGCTTTCAAATGTTAGCTTAATTCCAGGAAAGTCTGAGTAACTACAAGAAATTAGTCAGAAAGGATAGAACAAGCAGCCCTGATCCAAGGGACATGAGAGCCTCCTTATAGGAAAATCATTTCCTAAGAAGAGCAATAAATTTCCTTGACAGGAACATTTGGGCCTGGAGTTTTCTAAAGATCCAATTCTGCCCATCCATACAACACACCTTCTCTCCATTTTTACATGGACTGAATAAGAACTCTTCTATGGAGTTTTTTTTTCTTTCTTTTTTTACTTTAAATAATTTTTTATTTTTTAGTTACAGTTGACAAATAATATTATCTTAGTTTCATATCTGGAGGTGATGGCTTCTGTGATCATTTTGTCCTGCATACAGTCATTCAAGTGAGTATGCTGGGCTCTTGTCAATGGCTTGGTCTAAGGACTCGTGGGGATACTTGTTTCTCCTTCATGATAAACAGGAGATAAACACCAACTAAAATCCTGCTTTGGTGGCAGAGACACGGGACCCCAGAGTCAAGGAGGGAATTTTATCCCCCCAAGAGTAGTTTCCACTTGATGACAGAAATGGTCAATTTTTCTACCATCAGGCAATCTGTGACATGCTAGATTAATTAAGTTCATATTTATAAAATGGAAAATTGTATTAGGACTCTTTCCATTTTGAAGCTATAAAGCTAACTCGAACCAGCCTAAGGCAAAAAGAGAATTTAGCAGCAAACCTAACTGAAAAGTCCCGAGGTAGTCTGGCTTTCGGCCTGGCCTAAGGCAGAAGCTGGCAAACTATAGCCTATTGCCTGTTTCATAAATTAAATTTTATTGGCACAGAGTCATGCTTGTTCTTGTACACATTGTTTATAGCTGCTTTCAAGCTACAACTGTAGTACTGAACACTTGCGAGAGAAATGCTATAGCCAGCAACACCTAAACTATTTACTATGGAGCCCTTTGCAGAAAATGCTCGCCAGCCCCTGGCCTAAGGGCTCAAATGAGGTCATCAGGATTCTCTCTCTCGGCTCTGACCCTTTTCTGAGATGACATCACTCTTGGGCCTGACGTGTGTCCCCAACAAGTCTATGCTGATATCATTCCTTTCCTGTAACAGTCCTAGTCGAGAAGAGCGCATCTTTTCCAGTAACTTGTGGGAGCCCCAGGATTTACTGTAAACTGACAACCTGCCGAGGTCCCCATCCTTGGACCGATGCCTATGGCTAGGAGGAGGGACTGACAGTGATTGTGCCAGTCACCCCCAAGCCACAGGGGCTGGGAAAGGGGAGAGTTTCTCCAGGGAGGAAGGGCACTAGGAAGGCAAAGCCTACAAATGTCCATCATACAACTTCTTACTACACATGTGGTTGGTCACATTCTGGTTCTGGATGTTTCTCAAGGCAGGTCAATGAGACTTTTGCATGATTGCGGAAACCTTGGGGGAGTTACTATGAATAACAACAACCAGTTGTCACTGGTGAGATTTCAGAGCCAGATACTATTATCAGCACTTCATAAATATTATCTTGTTTATCCTCCCAACAGCTCTAAAAACCAGGCATTTTTATTTCTATTTTATTAATGAGGCAACCAAGAATGAGAGGTTTATTAATAACATCCCAAAAGTCCCAGAGTCAGGAAGGTAACCTAGATCTATCTAACTCCAAATGTGGACTATGCCGCCCTGTCTCCCCAGCCTAGTGATGGCCTCACATTTCAGGAAATTCCCTTCCACCCCCTCAGTGCCCAGCTAACGCCCGAGCACTGAGCTGGTGCCCAGGAGGCCTGAGTTTGTGTGGACGTCTCTGACACTAACTCACTGGGTAACTTAAGCAAGGGACTTGATTTTTGGAATCTCAGTTTTCTCATCTATAAAATGAATATTTTAAACTACCGGTGACATTCAAACTACATTCTATGGAGCAGAGGGGCTTCTGTGGCAACACCTCTGGGTCTGCCCTGGAGAGCAAGCAGACACCCAACAGGGACTCTCGCCACACTCATTCCATCGCAGCAAGTCCAGTGCTTTCTATTGGGCTTGTTCTTAAGTCTAATATAGAAAGAACAAAGATTTCTGTGGTAGAAAAAAGTTAACCATGGGACCAGAAGATCTTCAAGAGCTTTGTCAATATTCTCTGCTGTTCTTGCACCTCTTTGCTTTATCTGTGTCCTGGGAGGCTGACCTGAATGGACAGGCCACGTCTCTGTGCTCTGCCTTCCTGTTGAGTTCGGCCATAGGACAGAGTAGCGGAAAAAGAAAGGATGGAAGGAAAGAGAGGTAGGGATATTGAGTCCTGTGGCTCAGTGGCTGGATCCAAAGACCCAGCTCCTGTTGGGTGGCCCTTGCCTTCTCTTCTCTTTGGGTTTGGGAAACTGTTTTCTCATCTGGTCCATTCCTGTCTAGGGGCTAGTAATAGCTTACTACTGTTGCTCACCCTGGGGGGTCATCACCATTCCTTAGAATCTTTTGTGTTTTTAAAGATTTTATTTATTTATTTTTAGAGAGGGGAAGGGAGGGAGAAAGAGAGGGAGAAAAACGTTGATGTGTGGTTGCAATCCAAAATGTAGGGTTGGATGAGTTGAGACAGACACAAATATCACTGCAACACAAAGGGAAGACAGGAGATATGAGAAGCACTGCTGCTCAGAAAAAGAAAGGCAGTAAGGAGATAACAGTTGAATGGTGATGGCCAGGGAGGATTCATCCAGAGCTTGGAAAAGGGAGATCAAGTGTTCTAGAGCAAGAGAAGGACACGGAGACAGGCCCGCCAGCAGGAGGTTATAGAGTGTGCTTCAGACACTACAAATAGCTCAACTTAACTACAATATAAATCTGGTGGGGATATCTATTGTTTTTGTCACTCAACAACCACAACCATTCACCCTTCACCCAGTAAAAACGATAGCTCATGTTGTACTTGGAGAATAACCCCTCCCTGGTGTTATCCATCAGGTATGAGAGAGATGGACAACCTTCAGCTCTAAAGGTTGGCCCCAATTTGTTTCAACTAATCAGCATAATCTAGCTTTGCGGCCAAAGTAATTGGTTCAATGACAGGCATATAACCCAATTTAGACCAATTAGAATCAAAACCAAGACTTGTGTTTGATTGTGGCAGAGTTCTAGTCAGAATTCAACTGTAAGAATTCTCTTTCTGCTGGATTTGAAATTGAGAGGATATAGAAGCAGGAGCAGCTGCAGCCAGCCTGTGACCATGAGGGGAGAGTATGACTAAGAATGGAGCCCGCACAGAGGAAGGCATCCTGAAGATGGTCAGAGAGGAACTGGTTTTTCATCATTCTATTCCGGAAGCTGAAATAATCCTTGAGTATTGCATTAGCTAGACAATTATTACATTAATCAATAAATTCCCTTACTTTCCTAAACCAGTTTTAATTAGGATTTCATGTCTACCTAAAAACATGTAGAAGTGAAAGAGTTTTAATACTGAAGAGTTTGAAATCAGACTGCAAAAGACCTTGAATACAAGGTTTCAAACTAGATTTTCATTAAGGATTGGCATGATTCTTAGATTGCCCTTTAAGGCATACAAAGCAGTTTTGCAGAAATTAACTCATCGAATCTTTACGGTTATCCAATGCAGTATGTGTTGCTATCTATAATTCACGAACAAGTAAATGGAGTCCCAGAAAGGTGACAGGACTTGCCTAAAGGCATACAGCTCATGAAAGACAGAGCAAAGTCTCAATCTTGGATCTTTTGATTCTGAACCTATAGTGCTAATAGCACAGCTGTCTCACTAACCCGCACAAAGCGCGGAATCTGAAGATCTCAGAGGATTCTTACCACCCAGATACATACCTCTCTCATTTCATGACCCATCAGTGCTGGGATGGACATAACTTTTGAACACAATGAGGTGATGCTTGTACAGGTGTTTTCTGACCCTAAGAAGCATCTAGGGGACATTGCCGTGGAAAGAGCATGGGCTTCAAATACATAAGACCCTTGAGTACTCCCTATGAGCATGGCCACTGCGCAAATCAGTATTTCCTCGCTTGTAAAATGGTAACAACAATAATTCCTGCCTCACTGGGCCCAAAACTACATATGTAAAGTTCCTGGCACATAATAGGCATTCAGTAAGTTAGGTCTCTTTATTATGGAAGGCAGTGAAAGCAAGCTTTTTGAATCAGATAGACCTGGGTTCGAATCCTGACTCTGCTCCTAACTAGTTGTATGGCACCCAGGTAGACAGTAAGTTCCAGGTGGGCAAGAACCACATCAGTCCTTATCCCGGCTGATAACCTTCACAGCGGCCTTAGGAGGCATTCAGTAAATGCTTACATGGATTCAAGCAAATGTCTTAACTTTCCTAAGCTTGAATCTAAAAAAATTGAGATCTATATAGTATAAGACGATTATAAGAAATAAAGGATGCAAGAGACATATAACAGTTTGATGCCTTGCCCATGGTGAGTGCTCAGTAAGCAATGAAAACTGCAGCTAATTCCTGCTGAGTGCTTGCCACCGTTCTAAACACCCTGCACACATTCATTCACCAAATCCTCCAAACGCCCCCTGTCCCTATTTCACAGATAAATCCATCCAGGCCCTATTTTTATTATCTAAATGCTTGATGCCACTATAGGCCCCATGACTTGTGAGTCCAACTCTTTCTTCTCAAAGTTTGAGACCCTTAAGGCTTCTAATTCACAGTCCCTTAAATAATGGCCTCTCTTTTTTTGTCGCTTGCATTATTAGGAAGAAATAAAAGCTTCTTTCTTTTGAAACACAATAAAGACTTTCTCTTGGTCCTCCTCCTCTTTCCCCCATTATTTCCATAGAGTGAGGTTGGACTGCATGAGGTTTTGTCTGGCGGGAGCCCTTTAATTCAAAGACTGCCAACAACTCAATGAGTCAGCCAGGACTTTGCCCTCTCCTGGCTGACGCTGAAGCAGCCGCGTCAGACCTCCCAGTTTGGGCTGTCTCTCCTTCTTCCCTGAATTGCCTGCTGCCATCTGCTGGCCAAATTAAGTTAAAATCATCACATCGATGTTTTCCAAGTTGCTAAACGAGGCTCCAACTGTTTCTCAGCACTACTTCCTGAGGCATCTTCAGTAGTGGCTCCAGAGGTCTTGTTAGCAGACAGACAAACCTGGCAACTTTGCAGGCCTTGGTTCAAAGCTAAGGCACTCAGGCAAAAACAGCCAGTGCCTGATTGCCATTCAGGAACATGGAGGCGAATTTCACCGTGCCGGGGAAACCAGGGCACCTCTCACACCATTATCCCCCACATGCCTCCTCCCCCCACCAATCTTCCGGCAACCTCTCTGCTGTCCTTTCACCCACAGCAACAACTTGCACACGACTGTGTTACCATGGTAATCATCTACTGAAAAAATATATTTTTTTTCTGTTTGGAAACAGTGTCTTGAAAAAATTACAAGAACAGTACAGAGAAATCCTGTATACACTTCTCCAGGAGACCCCATTCGAGTTTCCCAATTGTCTCAGTAGCTCCTTTGTAGCACAGGGTTCAGTTCAGGATCACATGTTGCTCCAGTTGTCATGTGTTTCTAGTATCTTTCAACCTGGAACCTGCCTCACTCATTCCTTGGCTTTCAGAACCTTGGTATTTAAAAAAAATGACAGGACAGTCATTTTGTAGAATGACCTTCAGTTTGGGTTTGTCTGATGTCTTCATGATAGAACCTAGTGTCTGCATTTTCGGCTAAAATGGAACAGATGCTGTATCTTTTCGTTGTATCCTCTCTCGTGGCATGCAATGTCTACTTGTTTCTGATGGTGTTAAATTTCTATCACTTTCACTAAGACAGTATCTGCCATATTTCTCTACTGTCATGTTACTTTTTGCCTTTGTAATTACAGTAGCTTCCTAATACTTTTGTAACAAATCACTGCAAACTGAGTGACTTAAAACAACACAGATGTATTACCTTACAGTTCTGGAAGTCAGAAGCTCGATGAGTATTTCCTGGATCTAAAATCAGAATGTCAGCAGGGCTGTGTTACTTCTGACTCGAGCGGAGGATGTGTCCTCGCTTTTCCCGACTCAACTCCTATAGGCCACCTGCCTTCCTTGGCTTGTGGCCCTTCCTCCCGTCTCCAGAGCCAGCAGCACAGCATCTTCGAACCTTTCTCTGACTCTGAGCCCCGCTGCCATCACCATATCCCCTTTTCTGGCTCACCTGTGTCTCCCTTTCACTTATAAGGAGGCTGTTGGTTCCATTGCACCAGCCTGGATAATCTCCCCATGTCAAGATCATTAACTTAATCACCTCCACAAAGTCTCTCGCACTACGCTAGGGAACATGTTCACAGGTTCTGGGACAGAATGTGGACATCTTTTAAGGGCCATTACCCCACCTACCACAGCAATTAGTAAATGTGTTGTGGAAAGATACTTTTTGAAACTATGTAAACTCCGATTACTTATCCCACTTTCGCCCATGACTTTCAGCATCCATTGATGGTTCTTGCCTGATTATTACTATAATTATTACTCATGCCAAATGGTGATTTTCTAATCCTATCATTCCTTCTACATTTGTTGGTTGACTTTCTAAAGAAGGACCTTTCTCTTTTCTCCCTTTATTTGTCCGTTTATTTATTTATTTGTTTATATCACCGTGGATTCATAGGCTCCTTATTTTGTTCAATAGATTACAATTTAAGATCCAGGTGGTGTGTGTGCTCCTTGCTACTGGGTGTAACTGCTCCCAGGACCTTTCAGGCAGAGCCAAGAAATAAATGCACATACACACACTTAAATCTCTCTTTATTTCTCTATCAGTATATATTGAAAACTAAGAGTTCATAAAAATATCTACAATCCCAATTTACCAGCACAGGGTTCACTTTTAAGGTTTTCTTTTCTTATTTGTGCTGCCTTTGGGAGAAACTTGACTGAGATTTATTTTCAGCCTATTTATTTATTTGCTCAATCTTCTGGTCCATACTTGATTTCTCGACCCCCTGTACTGCTGTCCTCTGTGCAGGTGACAGTCCATGCTCAGGCCTGCCCCCTCCCTGGGCTGTCTCCTCCCTGCTCCCCCCCTTCCCCCTTTCCCCTCCCAACCCCCCACCCCTTGCCTGCTCCACTCATGCCTGCTTTGTTTGGGCTTGCCTAATAGTTTTTTGAGGAAGGGAGGAAGGGAAGAAGGGAAGGAAAGCAATTTTTTTTAAGGGAAGGAAAAGAAAGAGGAAGACAGTCATGTACATTTTTAATGGACCTCTTTACCACCATTGTAATGAATTATTTGTTGAGCAGTTATTTTCTCCACTAAAATTGAAACTCCATAAAGACAGTGGCCACGTCCGCCTTGCTCCCTGAGGACTGAGTCTCCAGGGCTGAGCGCACCATAGATGCTTCATGTTTTTGAATGACTGCCAGGTAAAGCAACGGTGACAAAATGATAACTGTTGAACGGTTTATGACACAACAAAGGGGTCTCCACCTAAACAATTACCACTGTCTACGTAGCCCAAATTATATGCAACAGTTTTCAACCAGAAACTACATAACTTGCTTTTCTTCCCCTTCAAGCCTGAGTGCCCCGAGGTAAAAAGATCTTGTCTTTCATTGAACTTTTGTTGTCAGTAAATATTTGTTTGATTTTAGAGTCTAATGTTTCAAACGGTTTTTTTTTTTTTTTTGCTAAGAAAGTCAATACGAAGTCGTATTTCAAGACAATTTCAAACATCGCTGTCCTGCAGCATTCGGTAGAACTGATGTTGGCCACAGGGCAAGATGACGGAGTGTTCCAGAGCCTCGTTGTGAGATGTCACTTACCACACGTAGCCGTGCAGCGCGCGTGCAGCGCGCCAACAGCGTGGGCACACTCCTTTGCGCCACCTGTCCCACCCTCCTCCTAAAGCTTTCTTTTAAATAGCTGCACTTATTCGCCCTCAGCTACCCCCAGCAAATCAGAGACAGTCTTCACTGTGCGTACGCCTTCTCTCCTCTCTGTTTCCCTCTCAGAAACGAAGTCCCGATGCCTCTGTGCCTTCTCCAAGCGAAAGTGTCCTTCCCAGGGGCCGATGGACTCTTTCAGAGGGCGCCCTGGGAAGCGGGGACGTGCGGAAGCACAGCTGCCACGAGGGCTGGAAGTGGCTGCGCGGCACAAAGACCTACAGCGTCAGACCTGAAGAGCCACGCTTTTTTCCCTCCCTCAGAAATCCAGCCTCTCGGGGGCACCCTGGCTCAGTGGACAACAAGCAGGAGCAGTGCTGCCTCCCGGAAGGTACAGCGGCGACCGGGAGCAGGCCGGGGCCCAGCGCAAAAACGCAGGATGCTGTTGGTGCCAGGATCTCTGGGCCTCGCCAGCCTCAGTGGGGAGGCCTAGCATGTGTCTCTGCCACACCAACATCCCCAGCACGGCCACGGCTTCCTGGCTGCGTAGACCCAGAACAGGTAAAAGAGTTAAAATCCCAAGGGCTAACTCTGACTCCAGCCCCTGGGGAAAGCAGTGAACAGCCCTCCCCACTTTTATCTGTCTCGTCTGCAGCCAGACTTCCTACCCCAGTGGGTGCCAGCCTGGCTGCCAAGGGTCATTTTAGCGAAATCCAAGCACCCAGGAGCCACCACCAGAGATTCTGGTTTAGTCAGCTTAGGGGAGGCCCAGGCACAAGTCCATTCGGAAGTGGCCTGGTGACTCCCCTGTGCAGCCAGGGCGGGGAGCCACTGTCCTCACCCTTGTCCTAAGCAGGTCAGGATGAAAACAAGGACAATTTACTATGCTTTCCTTCAGCACAGTGGCTCTCTACCTTGGCACACGTTCCAATCACCTAGAGATCTTTTTAAAAAAAGTACCAGTGCCCAGGCTGCTCCCCAGAAGAATTACATCATAATCCCTGGGAGTGGGGCCCAGGATCTGTATTTTTAAAAAGCTCCTCGGGAAGTTAAAATGGGCAGCTGACTTTGAGACCCCTGAGCGTGCTCATTCTCCTGCGTGGGATGAGATGCTTCTTCTCAAACTATCTGTTGGTAAAGCTTTGGGGTTTTTTTTTCCATTCTTTGTTGACTAAAACTTCTGTAAAATTAAAATAAATCATTAGGAATAGTGATATTAAAAAGCAGACATACAAGCCTAGATGGTTTCATTGTTAGATTCCGAGACACACAATTGCTGTTAGAAGTTCGGAAATGGTATTGATTTCTGTCCTCCTGGACGGTTCACAGCTGCGAGCCAGTGCTGGTCTGCAGGGCATACTTTGAGTACAAGTGTCCTGAGAAACACCAACACAGGAACTATAAATACATATTGCATGTTGAGCTGCAGGAGTCAAGTAGACTTGATAAACGGAGCAGATCGTATTCCAAGTTTAGGACAGGAAGGGCCCTGGGCTATTAAGGCCTCTGAGAGGTTCTGAGAGAACAAAACCTGTTTTGTTTTATTTAATTTGCTGTTTCCCAATCTTACAGGGTGAGGATGAGATCTCCCCACTACCTCAGCAGCCCTGTTACACATATATGAAGGGCCATCTGTTTAATGATCTATTCTCAGTCTTACGATGCATGCAGACTCACTAAAGAGAGAGACCCATCTCTGCAGAATTACTTCCCTGCACCGCCCATGCCTGGCTGCACCTCAGTCATCTGTGGCTCCAACCTCAGTGCCATCCAGACAGTCATCTCCCACCAGCTCTTTCCCTGAATGTGTTTGGGTCTGTCCTCTCCTGCCCACTGGCCCTCCCTGGGTCACCTCGTCTCTCTCACATTGCTGACACCCCGTACTTGCTGGTCTTCCTGCCCCTGTCATGTGCCCTGTCTCCTCACCTGCTCATCACACCGAAACCAGAATGAACTTGCTGGGATCTAAGTTGGTGGTGTCGCTCCCTTGCCTACAGCTGCATTGGTTGCCCATTGTCTTCACTGTCTTCACCTTGACAAATGATGCTCTTTGGGGTCTGCCCTCTGCCTACTGTCCAGTCTCCTCTTTCATGGCTTCCCACTTGTCCACATGGAACTAGCAGCAATTCCCTAAACACATGGCGCAACCTGTAGTTGTCCCCACCTCTCCCTCTCCCTCTGCTCTCTCTGTTAATTCAGCCTCCAGAGTCAGCTTGGATGTCCCCTCCCCAGGAGGGTTTCCCTTCCTACTCAGCCTAGGCTGGGTGCCCCTCTTCCGTGACCCCTCAGGGCAACTTACCGCACATGCATGCATACCCACCGCGGTCTTCAGCCGGCCTGCTGTGACAGGCATACTGGTGTGCCACAGGAATTTTTAAAACATGCCATACCTATTGCTAATTTGTACTGTCTGTTCTTTGTGGGGTTTTTTGGGCCATTAGTTGTGTTTTCCATTGCCACTGTGCTTAATTTCTAAATATTGAAAAACTTCTAAAATATAAAAAAAGCTCTAGTAATAATATGCAAAATATTCTCATAAACTCTGTCTTCTGTGCTTTTTTCCTCCTCTGTTTAATTGAAGAGTATAACATTTTCTTATATTCCCCTAAGTGATTGTTTTTTCCTTCTATTTGCTCATCAATATATTAAATTAAATCATTTTTGTTGAGTTCCCCTCTAGGAGAGGGGTAAATAAGCATTTCAAAATTTATCCCCAGTTCCTTCCTAACCCACTATCACTGTTTTCACTGATATAATCTAGAATTTTTAGACTTATATTATTTAATTTTATGTTTGTTTATATTATTCCCATCTTTTCCAGGAATTGTTTTTAGATAATTGCTGTGCTAAGTAACCATATTTATAGTTATTAAAATAACATAATAGACTCAAACAAATGAAACATTCAATACCTGACCTGACTATTTAGTCAGGGGCACTGCCCTCTCTTCCCTTAGATTGTCAAGTAAAAAAATGGCAACAGTCAACACAAAACTAGCCATCCAGTGTGAATTAATTGAAATTGTACCTATTTTTCTTCAGAGCAGCAGAAAATACAATATTTTTTTGGTGTGCCACAGAATTTTAGTAATCAGTTTATGAGTGCTGTGAGATGAGAAAGGTTAAAAATTGCTACATAAGTACATACATACCGCACTGTGATTGCCTGTTCAACCCACTAGACTTGAGCATCTTCAGATTAGGGTTTGTGTCTTACTCTATGTTCCTTAGCACCTGGCACTTGCCTAGCACAGACAAGGAAATCAATATGTACTTGTTGAATGAATGGATTAATGAATGAACAAATAAATTGCATGCCACCCCCGTTGGAATCATAGAAGACCCATGAAGAATGCATTTCAGCATCTCAGAAAGTCCCCAGTCCCAGCTAGTGCCTCTGTTCTAAGCTTCATCATGGACCCAGTCACCTAAGGGCTCTCCTTTTTCTTTTTCTCTTCTTAGCTCTCTCCAGCTGACACCTCTGCTGGACCACCTGCCTGGTTTGTAGTTTGGGTTTTGTTTTTTTGTTTTTTGCCTCTTGATCATCCTTAGACGTATAGCCCACATGCCGAGGATCATCTGGGGTCCTCATTTTCTGAGCCCTCAGCAACTTGGGCTCCCACTTGTCTTGGCAGAGTTAGGGCATCTATCACTAGGCCACTGCACCTACTCACCACAATCCTGTAGGCCAGGCCGGGGAGGACATTTCAACGTTTGTGGAATTATAAACCTGCCGGGCTGGTTGCTCTGTTTGCGCCTTGACACCCATCCTCTGCTCGTCTCTTTCCTGCTCTGTGCACCAAGTTGGCTTCCTTGCCCAATAGGCTCCTGTTGGATTTCACTAACACGAGGCATCAGCAAGAGGTTGGAGGTCAAGAGGAGACAGAAGTCTGGAGTGTGTTCCTTTGCTCCTTCCTGCTGAGTTGGGGTTTGGGTTGTGCTCGAATTCCTCCGCAACCACAGCTCCTGTGGGCTGGCTCCTATTCCAGGGCTCTGGCTCTTAGCAATGTCTCATGACATCCTTGCCCTTGCCCCTTTCGGGCGGGGGTGGCAATGCTGCCTGCTGTGGCCAGTCCCTGAATGCCTCCCTGTCTCATATTGGTTCACTTCACCCTGCCCACGCTCTCTAAATAATCCCTTGATGAAACACTTTAATTCACCCCTCGAGTGGACTGTCTGAGTCTCGCTGAGACCCTGCCTGGGAGACCCTCTTCTAGGACAGCAAAGCACCTTCATTTCACAGCAACTAGAGAGAACATCTCCTGGACTAGCCCAGTGCTCTTCTTCACCCCACTGACCCTGCCCCATTTGCTCTGGACTCTAGACTCTACGTAGTAAAATAATGATAATGATAATAATAATAAAATAGTTATCATTTGAGTTTTTCTTATATGCCAAGCACCGTGCTGAGTTCTACGTGAACTCCTGATAGCAAGCCCTTGAAGCAAGCCCTTGTGAGGCAAGTGTTTCCATTTTCATGTAAAAAATGAAAAACCTGAACCTTAGAGAGATTAAGTAATCTGGAAGATGTCATGCAGCAAGTAAACAGCAGAGCAGGGACTTTTGTCCGACTGCTGGACTCCAAAGATAGCACTAGGGTATTTGCTCTTGGGGGTGACCTTATCACACCATTGACTCTCTGAGCTCACTGTTGACCTAAGCCCCATCAAATGTGACATGTGGTCTGTCTGGGGCCTGCTGGGAAATCAGTTTGTGGGGAAAACTGGCCCAGGAAACAGCACTGAGATGAGATAGTTCTGCTTGAACAAAGGGGTTGGCAAAGAGTCAGAGTTTAAAAGGCAACAGTGGCATCTCAGTCAAAGAAAGGGCAGGGCAGGCCGCAGGTGAAAACGCCGTGGGCAGTTCACAGCGCACCCCTGAAAGTGACCCGCTCTGTGCACAGAACGCTGAGTTATGAGAGCCCTGGGGTTCCCAGAGAGTCAGACTTGTACTTGGATTTTAAACAGCAGGACTTTAAACAGCAGGACAGCAGATGTGGCCACTGCATCTGCTGGGAGCCGCTGCGGGGCACTTAGGCCAGAGACAAAGTCGACACTGCCCATTAGCACTGACGTCTTGCGGGGAGGGCAAAGGAAACGTGGGCCTGTGAACACAGAAAGGCCAGCTGTCTCCCTCGCGTTCCTCTCTTCTCCGCCCGCCCCGGAGAGATCCAAAGGGGCCCTATATTTTATCACTCACTTGTCCCCCAACAGAAACCTGAGTTCTATACATTTTTGAGGCTCCTCATGTGTATATATTTAAAAAATTAATCTTTTCTCCTTATAAAAATACATTTCTGTGGAAATTTTTAAAAATACAGAGAATAGTGGAAAGACATAAAATCACCTCTACTCTCACTATCCATAGATAACTACTAATTGCATTGTGAGACATTATATGGTTTTCAAACTGCCCCAGGGAACTCCTGGGCATATGGGATTGTCTCGTCCACAGCACCCGAGAGAACACAGAGACGGTGTTCCAGGCCCCTACCTGGGTTATACTGGGGCTGCTCCCTTCAATTGCCCCTGTGATTTAGGGTGCTACATAAGGTTTTTGAATAGGGTAACAAAGCTGCTTTAAAAGGGTATGAAAATGACTTCTCTGCATCTTCATTTTTAATGACTTCATAGTATATGGATAGGTCATAATTCATGAAACCATCCGCCCAAAGTGAACAAGCTCTGTCTGCAGAGAGGACAGTAACAGTCAGTTTGAGAGAGTTTCAGACACCTTCCCAATCACTATGGCATTTATTTTACTATAATTAAATCCAAAACTCTCCAGTTCCCAAAAGCTCCTTACTTAAGACGATCAGTCCTGCTAACACCTCAGTTTCCTTCTCTACCAAATATTCGATTAAATTCACCTCCACGAAGAATAATCATTTGAGGAAAGAAAAATTATGACATTTAATGAATGCAGCAGGTCCTCAAAGGTGTCGTTTCATTCAGTGCCATCGTGTTGTGTTATAACATTGATGAGATGCCTAGGAACTTAATGCTTGTTTATATTCATTAGCCAAAGATAAATACTGGTTTCATTTTACATTGTTTTGATTAAAGTCACAGAACCTATTGACCTCATTAAGCAAGAACTTACTGTATGTGCAATTTTTGCTCCTGTAGATGAATTCAGAACTGAGGATAAACCCCTATATTCAAAGACAGAGAAAGTAAGCTACTCTCAGATGTTTTCCTATGAAACATGGGAGTTTTTTCTCTGCTCTAAATAACAGAATGAAGTTCTCAGTGTCCATGATATTTCTACATTGTAGGGTTAACTAAAGATGAAGAAAATAGATGCCCTGTCTTATAACTACTTTCCCAAGCTCACTTCATTATACGTTTTCTGAAGAGTGAAGTTATCGAGTACGTACCATCCTGAGTACTCTTCAATGGAGAACCATGATTTCAAAAGCACTTCAGTGACATAGTGGTAATTGTAGAAAACAGTGTTAAATATATGATGAAGGAGTGAGTCATCCTGCCTGTGAGAAGCAGTGGCTGCTCTCAAAAGAAAGTGCTCTTCTAGAAGGAAGAGAAAGACTGAGAAGCCAGGGGAAGAGAAAGGGGAACAGGCCGGGGTAGCCAGTCAAGGTGCTGTCCCTTCCTTTTGTACAAATCCCAGCACCTTTTATGAGGCTCAACCTTCATTTTCTATCAATACCTCTTGTTAAGATTTAGACGCAACCCCTCCCCCTCCAGGGCATTCCAGTTATGAGGGTTAAGAGCATCTTACTTGTAGAAGGATAACTTTCAGATTTCTTAATTTTTTGAAGTAGCAATTTCCAAATTCAGGATTCCAATTTTAGCAGTTTGGCTTCCACTTATAATTGTGCAGAGACATTTTAAAGCTTTAATTCATTTTGCAATACTAAATAGTTCCCCTTTAATGGTTCATGTCAGATACCTATTAACATTTCCTTAACATTTATAAAACAATTTTGAGCTGTCAGGGTGAAAAAGCCTCTTTAAAATTCGGATGATTAACTTGCTGCCTGTTCTGCATGTTAATGTGTTTTCTATCAGTCACTGGTGTCAGAAGTGTTTGAACAAGGCTTCATATTCAGAAAGAACTTTTATATTTTTACACACAGGAAATGTTTTTCTATACCCCCTAGTCTTAAATGTGGTGCCTGTCAACCTCTTCTATCTGTTATATTTTGCTTTATGTTTGACCCTTCTTGGTGTCCTTCTCCGGAGGCTGATGGCCACCACCCAGGGGAAATGAGGCAGCGTAAGCGGTGGTCCAGAGCACGGCTGTGGAATCAGACAGGCCTGGGTCTGCGTCTCAGCCTGGCCCGCGTGCTGTGGCACAGTCAGCGTAGTTAGCATTCCTAACCACGTGAGTTAAAATCTTCTGAGCCTCAGGTTCTATGACGGTGAAACCGTCATTACTGGTTTGTTGTTGTTGTTTTTAAGATTTTATTTATTCATTTTTATTTTTTAAGGTTTTTAGAGAGAGGGGAAGGGAGGAGGAAAGAGAGGAAGAAAAACATCTATTGGTTGGTTCTTAAAAGCCCCCAAGTGGGAACCTGGCCCACAACCCAGGCATGTGCCCTGACTGGGAATCCAACTGGCCACCCCTTGATTCACAGGCCGGCACTCAATCCACTGAGCCACACCAGTCAGGGTCCATCGTAACTGTTTTATAAATTGTAGCCACACACACACAGAGTGTGTATGTCCGCTTAAGTTGTGGCACTTACTGTCTATCCTTCATTTTCGGGACGAGACAGTTGAGAGCCATTTCTATCACTCACAGAAACAACTGGAACGCAGGCTTCAAAGAAGGCAGAGAGTGGAGATGGAAGTCATCCCATTTTGTTATCTTCATCTGTGGCATCGGAAGTAGTCTAGGTTGGTAGAACTCTTGGGCATGGATAAAAACTTACCTAGACAAGGAAATAATGTAAAACGAGTTACAACAACCATTAGACGTTGCAAAGATTATTTCTTATCCTAACTAAATGCTGCTAGTTGATTACAGATCAGAGATTTCAAATAGGCATGATAAGTGTTTAGTCAATAAACAAATGATTGATTGTTACCCCGTATCTAACACACACTGAAGAGACAATAAAATCTATGAAATGGCGGAGAGAGGGGCCCTAGAGGCTGCGTAAAAATCCTGGCTCCCTACGTATTTGCTCTGGGATTTGGGGTGAACAACTTAAGGTTCCTCATCTATAAAACAGTGATAAGAGGAAATATCTCGTAGACGCCTTGTAAAAGAGAGACAGTGAAGGTAAAAGGAGCCCTTCCTATGCCTGGTTCAGGCAGAGTGCTCAATAAATACGAGCCCCTTCGCTGTGAGAGCGCTTACAGATTTTGTGAGGAGAAATCATTAGAAAAGGTATATCAGCTGCTAAGATGTTAAATATAATCAAGAGCAGAGAGAGAAACAGGCGTATCTGGCGTGGCCAGTGAAGGTACGTGGAGGAAGGGTCTTAAAGTGATGAGGATGAGAAGGGATCACTGATAAACTCAGAAAGCCTCCAATTTTCTACTCTTTAATGAAGAAGAAACCTAAATTTGGACACGAGTACTTCCTAAAGAGCACGACTCCATCCAGAGTCCTGTCGTTGCTTATTTCAGAATCGAGCAATGTGGGCTACCGACCCTCAACAGCAGGCTGGCGCACGCGCACCTCCGCACCCCCTTCAGGGGGCCGGCGCAGGCACGGCGTGCTCGGGGCCTGCTCGGGGCCTGCCCGGGGCCTGCCCGGGGCCTGCCCGGGGCCTGCCCGGGGCCTGCTTGGTACCTGGAGGAGAGGCCCCGGTACAGCCTGTGAAAACCGGAGCAGCCTGGCCTGCCGTCACCCGGTCTGTAGACTGGAACCTCATTCTTGTCTTCAATAGTTTTATATTTTAGTTTTTTAAAAGCGAAGAAGCAGCAAGGATGCTGCAAGCAAAACAAAACTCCTCTGCTGTCGCCTTTCATCTGAACAAGTCCTCGTCCTTCCCCTCTCGCTTGCGTGGGAACCCAGAAGCAGCTCACTGCACGTCGCAGTGGCCCTGAGGCGCAGCCTCAGCGGTCACCTCTCCGGTGAGTTGGCGCTTTCCTCCATTGCACTTCACTCACATCCTTGTTTTCGCTTCGCCCTTCTCTCTGAGTGCAGCCAAGGAAAAGCTCTCAGGAGGGGAAAGAATCCTAAGACGCAGTCTGAAGACCAAGTTGAGCATTTGAACCCAAGCCATGAGTGTTTACACTCATGCCCTCTGCAAATGGCTCCTCAAGCCACAAATGGATTTCTCTCCTCAGATTACTCTCTGGAACAGCTAGACCTTTCCGTTTGTTCCAGATACTGACTACAGGGAAAACTGTGGTCACATTTTTCCTTTCCTCTAGAGAGCAAACAGATGAATGCGAGGGGAGAAATAGCCTCAGATATGCTTCTGAAAGCTTCACACTTGCCAGCCCTGACGTGCCCTAGCAGGGCTGTCAGCAGCCTCAGTCAAGCCCTCCCAGGTCCCGGGTCCCGGCAGAAACCGCTCTCCCTGGCTCCTGGGGGAGTCGCCCCAGAGCAGTAGGGCCCCAGGGCCGGGCAGGGGAGGGGGCAGGCAGGGGTGGCAAAGGAAGCTGATTCCCTTGGAGGCTCCAGGATTCCCAACACAAAAGCCTTAGGGGCTTCTGAGCAAGGGTAGCAGCTGGTGAAGGAACACAAAACCCAGCCACTTGGAACAGCTGAAGGAAAGACGGCATTGGTCTTCAAATGTGGAAAGAATTGTTATGGGGAAGAGAGATTCAGTGTGTGCTAAATGAGCTTGGTCCGGGGGGTGGTCTACATTCCTATAGCTGCATTCTGAAAGGCTGAATTGTTTAAAATAAAGGAAGGGACTTCTTCTGAGGCTGCTGGGTCTTGTCTGCTGCCACCCTGCCCCCACGTCCCCCTAAATAATCCACATGCCAAAGCCCTTATTTGGGGGTGGCCTGTTCTGAACTCCTTTAGTTCCATTCCCTGTGTCACTGCCCCACCTCCCTTCCAGGAGTCCTTGCACCTCCCAAATCAGCAACTGTACGTACTCAAATCTTTGTCTTAGGGTCTGCTTCTGGGGAGCCCAAACTAAGACAGGCCTATTCAGCACGGGATCATTTTTTTTTTTAAAGACTTTATTTATTTTTAGATAGAAGGCAAGGGCTCTCAACAAGACAGAGAGGGAGAGAAACAGCAATGTATGGCCCTCACTGGGGACCTGGCCTGCAACCCAGGCATGTGCCCCGACTGGGAATCGAACTGGGACCTTTTGGTTCCCAGCCCGCGCTCAATCCTCTGAGCTACACCAGCCAGGGCGGGATCATTCTTTTTCAGATTTTGTTGAGTGCTGGTTGAATGTCAAAGCATACTTTTCAAACTGTTAAAAAGATAATTCTTATACGATAAATAGTACACGTCAAGGTTTTATTTAATGCCTTTATGAGGGCACTGGCTGGATAACAAAGCTGATTTAATGTATATCATCAGTAGGAAAAGCAGTGTTGAGGTAAGATTGCTAAATTAGGTGTAAAACTGGTTAATGTCCTGCAGGGCAAAAACATCTGGACCTTTGAGTTACATTATTGCTTAGAGAAACATGTCATCATAACTTATCAGCTTTCTACAGAGATAAACTCTTACATTATAGACTTTTTAAGTGGGCCTCTGTTCAATTGACAGTAGTTTTAAAGTGGGCCTCTGATCAATTGACAATAGTTTTAAAGTGGGTCTCTGATCAATTGACGATAGTCAAATAGTGTTAGACTCCACCACACTAGATGAGCTTCTTAGAAAACATCCTTGTGTGACCAAAAGGTCACCTAGTCATCCTTTTACTTATTTCCAAGTTTGGAATCATTTTTCTGATCAACAGGAGAATTTTAAGGTGGTCTATAAGTAATCCATGGTGTAACAAATGCAACATTCTTAGTGGCAGAACAGTAATTTGTGAAATGTGTGTATTTGTAATGCATTTAAAAATATTAATTTTACCTGTTTCGCACCAAAATGTGTTTTGAAGCCATTTAAAAAAATGAGAAATGCTGCACATTTTAGTATAGAATAAAAAAATGCAACACAGATTATCAAAAGCAAACTTCCATTCATGCAGGTGTTTTGGTTTTCTGTTTCCAGTTGTATGGTGTATCTATCATTTTTGTGAAATTATCTGTAAATTCTAGATCTGGAAACTGGTTACAAATGTGTTCCCTCCAGACTTTCCTCACGGACAGAGGGTCTTTGGGAAAACATTATACTAGTGTTAACCTAAGACAACAGGCCTCAGGTGGAATCACCACGAGAAGACCCGCATCACCAAACCCCGACTCAGTCATACTTTCGGCTCTCCCAGGAACCAAATCTCAACAAGGAGCGGTCACCTGATCAGCATTAGTCAGGCCATCTGCCTGACAGGCCCCTGCCACGCCCTAAAGGAAAGTGACCTTGCAATAATCAATCCACTTTTTTTGCCTGGTAGAACTCTCTTGTTTCTGCTGCTTTCTATCTATAAAAGTCTTTTATCTTGTACAGCTCCTCAGAGGTCCTTTCTATCTGATAGATTGGATGTGACCCGCTTCATAAATCACCAAACAGAGTCAAAAAGATCTTGATGTTAGTCTTAAAAAACAAATAACACAGAGCATAGATCACCACCCTTTGAAAACCGGACCTTTTTCGGTTTTATCTTAAACGAATATGAATGGACTTCTTTAAGATCACAATGTCTTTTTCTTTCCCATGTCAAATTGTGATTAATGATGTCAAAAGGTAAAGATAATACATTCCTTTCTTCCGCAGTACTTGGTTAGCGAATCCTGAAGCGTTGTCCTTGTCGGCTAATGAGACCATGGCCCACTGCAGAGACTGGTTAAACACTCAATTTGAAAACTCAGAAAAGGTGAGTGAGTAGCACCCCCTGCTCTCTGACACCGGGCAATTTGGAGTGGAAAACCTATTATCAGGAATTAAGTGGGGGTAGTTTCAGAGACATTCTGAAAACCTGAGTTCAAATAGACTTTTCTCTTCCTTGATCTCTTTGAAAGCCAGCAACTGTTCAATGCTGGTAGGAGAATGGAGCATTTTCCTTCTGCAAATTGAATGACCTGATTTTTATCTCTAGTTGGATTCCAGGAGGAAGCATGATGTCATTTCAACCACTGGCCAGAAAACTTCTTGCTTAATGAGCACTTTGAGCTTACTGGCAGCCAAGGAGGCCTTGTTTACTGTGCTTAGAAACCGAGGTCAAAGATCCTCTTTCTCTGGCTTTAAGGAACAAAGGGAGGGCTTGCTAACCAGCCCTTGTTCAGTGAGCAAGTTTCAGAGAATGGCAGTCAGATAAATACAACAGGCTTCCGCAAAGGTTATAAAGGCTAAGAGGTCAAGAGGACAGGAGAAAAAAAGGAGCTGAGATGCCATAAAAAGTGGGTTTTCTGCATCCTTATTATGGTGCATAACTCATCCCTGTCGAACCCCAAGTGGGGGCTGAGTGGGATCCCAGCGCCTGTGGCAGGTGTGCGCGGGCTCCGGCCCCGGCTCTCACCAGCTCCCTGGCTTCCATCAGCTGTCTGAGCAGTTGTTGACAGGCTCCAGTGGCCTCCACCCACTGGCAGCTGTTAGATGTGTTCTGAGAGTGGAAGCAGGTCTCTAGAACTCTGCTTACTAACTACTCAGTTCAATACCGGCAGTATAAGCAGAGGAAAAGTACAGTGCGTTGATATCTACTTGAGGTGCATTAAAATTATATATTAGGCAAAAGAGGTTGAGTATTAAGGAAAACACAGTCTAGCCTGTTCTCCAATAGAAATAGTGCAAGCCCTCTGCTGTTTCTTTTCTTTCTTTCTTTCTTTTTTTTAGAGAGGGAGAGAAACATCAATGTGTGGTTGCCTCTCACGTGGCCCCCACCAGGGACCTGCCCGCAACCCAGGCATGTGCCCTGACTGGGAATCGAACCAGCAACCCTTTGGTTCAAAGCCCGTGCTCAATCCACTGAGCTACACTAGCCAGGGCTGCTGTTTCTTTTTAATAATACGGCTTTATTGAGCTATAGTTGACATACCATAAACAGTACGTGCTGAAAGTGTAGCATTTTTTGTTTTGACATATATATACGCTTGTGAAAACCCACACCCATAATCAGGATCACCACTCCCCAAAGCTCCTCCTGCGTCTCTGAAGGAGGAGCTTGATTCTCCTTTCCAGGGCCAGCTCGTCCCACACCCTGTCCCCATCCCTGGGTGACCACCTGCTTTCTGTCACTAAAGTTTACTTTGGATTTCCTAGACTTTCATGTAAATAGAATCATACATGATATACCTCTTTCTCACCCTAGGCTGGTTTCTTTAACTCAGCTTATTATCCATATTGTTTTACATATCAGGACACATACTTTCATTTATCTCTAGCACATGCCTAGGAGTGAAATGGTTGGGTCACATGGTATGGATATATTTAATTTATAAAGAAGCTGCCAAACTGCTTTCCAAATGGGTTGCACTATTTCACATTCCCACCAGCAGTGTCTGAGAGTTTTAGTCTTTTGAATGTTGGGCAGTCTAATAGATATATAGTAGTATGACAGTATTGTTTTAATTTACATTTTCCTAATGACAAATGATGATGAGCATCTTTTCTTGTGTTTATTTGCCATTTATATATATTTTTGGTGAAGTGTTTGTTTAGATCTTTTGCCCATTTTTTAAATTGGGTAGTTCATTTTTTTATTATAAGTTTTGAAAGTACTTTACATTCGAGGTCTGTCTAGAAGTTATCCACCATGTAATATGAAAAATAGAGACATTTATTGAAGAAGATACAAGATACAAGGAACATTGTACACAGGACAATGACATCTCAGTCCCCTTCAAAGCAGGCACCTTGGTACTTCACACAGTTCTCCCAATTGCCATCAGTTGCTCTATTGTATTTTTGTGAATCTCATCAACAGTCTGAAATCTCTTCCCTTTAAAGATGATTTTAGTTTTGGGAAAAGCCAGAAGTCACAGGGCACCAAATCTGGGCTGTAGGGGGCTGAGTCACCTAAGTGATTTGATGTTTTGCCAAACAACTCTGCACAAGACATGATGCATGTGCAGGTGGGTTGTCATGATGAAGCTGCCAGTCACCAGTTGCTCATAGTTGCTCATAGTTGCAGCCTTCTGAATCATCCAAATAGTTTCCATGGAGGAATGTTCAAGCTTAATGCAAAATTTGATGCAGATTCATTGCTCTACTTACTCAGTCATTTTATATTCGACAGCCACACAGTACACATGCTCACTCAATGGCGTCTACCACCCCCACTGACTAGTACAGTGAAGTCGTCATTGTTCACTCATGCGCATTCCAGTCCACTCTCCTTGGCTACCAGGTTACATTGATGTTGTGCAGACTGTTCTCGTTATATTAACAATGGCTGGACTTTTTCCAGAAAGACCTCGTATTCTGGGTACAGGGCAATTTGGATACAAGTCCTTTATCAGATATACTATGAAAATATTTCTTCTCAGTGTGTCTTGACTTTTCATTACATTAATAGTGTCTTTTGAAGGGAAAAAATTCTTAATTGATAAATTCCAATTTATCACAATGTCTCATAATATTTTTAAAATGTTAGAGCACTATCTAGACAATGAGAGGCATTTGATGTAATTTTAAGTGCCTTCTCAGATTTAGGACTTGATTTTTAAATATGGCCTACCAAGCTCTTTCCTGGTTAAGTCTCAGGTTCCAATGAATACCTACTTATTTCAAGCAAAGTTTGACAAAGCAACTTTCAGTACCAGAAGGAAATCTGAACTGAAGCAGAAAGGTGTGTTGGTGATATTTTTATAAATGCAGCGCCAGGAAAAGAGAAGGCTGCTGAGCTTCTAGGGCTGTGGGGAGAGAAGCTTTGTGTTCAAACACAGGAGATAGTAAGGGCCAGAAAGTTAGGTCCAAATCACCCATGAACCAGGGATAAAAAGATTACAGTTCTGTCACTGGGGAAGAAGTGAGCATTATCTGCCTCCACATTTTAGCAAGAGAAATTCTCCACATGCCTTCATAGGAAGCCAGAGCCTTACTATTTTAAATTATTTATAATTTTTTAGATAAAGGACCCGCCTAGGCTCAAATAAAAATAGTAGTTAACCTAGCTAGTGCTTAAGCTTACTAGAGGGCAATGTTTTATTATAGTTTTCACGTAACCTCCTGACTACCCCGTGAGGGGAGTAATGTTATGTCTCATTTTATAGATGAGGGAACTGAAGCATAGAAAGGTTAAGTTAGCAGTAAAGCCAGGCAGTTCTGACTTCAGGGTCTATGCCCTTCCTCCCTGTGCTCTACTGCCACTTTTTCATAGCACCTGCATAATTTGACTCTTTGATTTCAATGAGTGGTCTTTTAATTAATTGTATAATATCTTATTTATTGTAGTCTATTTTCTGTTTTAGGTCAACTCACTCAAATTAGGGAGGAGAAAGAGGTCACAAGGGTGCATAGGAGCAAAGTGCTGAGCCTAGAAGGATGGCTGTGCTTCTTGACGAGGAGTGCCATCCTGTGTCCCATCCCCACCCCAGCCCCTGTGGTCTGGCACAGTGAACGGCCCTCAGCACTTACACTGCTGTGGGAGGGCCCGCTCTGCGGCGTGTCTGCCCGCTGGACTGGGAGCCCCCGAGGGTAGGGGCTTTCTTGTTAGTGCCAGTGCTGTCTATTCTGCTAGCTTTGGGTTTAGCTTATTTTTCTTTCTCTAGTTCTTCGAGGTATAAAGTTAGGTTGTTGATTTGGGGTTTTTCTCCCCCTTTAATGTAGATATTTACTACTATAAACCTCCTTCTTAGAACTGCTTTTTCTGCATTCCTTAAGTTTTGGTATGTGATGTTTTTGTTTTCATTTGTCTCAAAACATTTTCTGATTTCTCTTGTGATTTCTTCTTTGACTCAATGATTGTTCAAGTACACATTGTTCAATTTCTACATATTTATGGATTTCCGAATTTTCCTTCTGCTGTTGACTTCTAGTTCCATTCCATCGTGGTCAGAAAAGATACTTGGTATGACTTCAGTCTTCTTAAATTTGTTAAGACTTATTTTGCGCCCCAGCACATGACCCATGCTGAAGAATGTTCCTTGGGTAATTCAGAAGAATGTGCACTCTGCCATTGTTGGGTGGATATTATATCTGTTAAGTTCAATTGGTATTTTGTGTTGTTCAGTCCTCAGTTTCCTTATTGATCTTCTATCTGGTTTATCTATTCATATTGAAAGTGCGGTATTGAAATCTCCTTCAATTGCATACAAAAACTCCAACCCTTTGTATCTCCCCCCCAAACTCTATGTGATCAATGTCACACATTACATCTTTTTGAAATTTGTATCCATGAACTAATTTTATAGTTATGGTTATTTTTATGCTTCTATCTTTTAAATTCTATGGCTAAATTATTACAGTATTATAATATATTTATTTGTGTGTGTGTGTATATATATATATACCTGTACCAGAGAGCTTTGTATTTTCATATGCTTTCATATCGCTGTCTAGTATTCTTTTGTTTCAACTTGAAGGACTCCATTTAGTAATTCTTATAAAGGCAGGTCTAGTGATAATGAACTCCCTCAGCTTTTGTTTATCTGGGAAGATCTTTATTTTGCCTTTATTTTTGAAGGACACTTTGCTAAATATAGTATTTTGGGTTGACATTTTTTTCTTTTAGCACTTTAAATATATCAATCCAGTCTCTCTGACCTGGAACTGTTCTCCTGAGAAATCTGTTGGTACTCTTGTGGGAGTTTCCTTGTAACTGATGAGTTGCTTTCTTACTATGTACAAGGGAGCTTCCAGATGACAAAACCTGAAGAGATTCATTATTACTAGACCTACTGATGCAGTGGAAATAAATCAACTTTTCTTACCCATTTCAATGTGGCTGGCTGTTCTTGGCTTTGAACTTGCTTGAGGTACTATTATTTCCAAACTGGTTTCTGGAGTTCTCATGAAGCTTTTAAATGGTATATATATATTTTAAGATTGTATTTATTTATTTTGAGAGAGAGGGAAGGGAGGGAGAATGGGAGGGGGAGGAACATTGATGTGAGAGAGAAACATCATTGGTTGCTTCTGAACCTGTGCTCCAGGCACATGCCCTGACAGGGGATCAAGCCAGTGACTATTTGCTTTGCAGGACAGCACCCAACCAACTGAGCCACACTGGCCAAAGCTAACTGTATGTTGTTTTTAAATTAGTGTCTCTATGGGAGAACAAGGTCTGGGGTTTCTTATTCTGTCGTCTTGCTGATGTCACTCCATAACCTATTCAGTATTTTTGCTAAAAATATTTAGCCAGAATTTAAATATGAGGAAGTAACCAAACAAATCCAGAAACATTCTGAAGAAATATAGCATGAATACTTCAAAAATGTTAACTTCCTGAAAGTCCTCCCTAGTACACCCAGAAGTGTTGTAGATGAAGGTAGGCAAAAGAGATATGATAGTCAATGCAGTGCATGAAGATTGATCGGATTTTGAATTTCAATAAAAGCCATAAAAATTATTTTGTGTATAATTGAGGAAATTTGGGTATGTACTGCTTTTTAAAAAAATCAGCGGTAAATTCTTCGGTGTGATAATGGTGAATAGATAGAAGAATATCCTTGTTCTTGGGAAATATATTCTAAAATGTTTAAGGGGGAAATGCCGTGATGTCTGCAACACACACACAGAATGAGCAAACATGTGGCAAAATGTCAACTATTGGTGAATATGAAGGTTATAAAGTTATGCTTTAAATGTCTCACAGTTTTATTTTTTAAAAAATAATTGGGGAGAAAAACTGTATGAGACATTTTTCTAAGCATCCCCACTTTACAGATAAGAAAATTGAGGTTCAGAGTGGTTAAGTAGCTTACTCTAGGTCACATAATAGCAAAGCTGGGAGTTCAAGCTTAGGTTTACAGAAGTTTTATATTTTATTAAAGAGCATTCACAGTGTTTGAGGTAGAAATTGTTGTCATTGTTTTTACAGAGAAGGAATCAGAGGCATTTAGAGAGGAGGTGGAACTTCCAGGGTCGTGGGGTGTAGAAGATGGAGTCACAGAATCGGCTTAGTGTTTTTGAAGTTTGGTGTTGTTTCCATTATGTATTGCAGAGAGAGAGAGAGAGAGAGAGAGAGAGAGATTGGACGGGGGTTTAAAGGCTTACATTTTTTTCTCCCTGATAAACACCCATCCTTTACCCTGACCAGTATTTAGTAAGATTGGGAATGGGCCTGACCATGACATATGGCAACATTTAGCTCAGTTTGTAGTCTGATGAATTTGAAGCACTTGCTATTCTCTTTACCTGATTTCTTCTCTCTACACTTGCTCTTAATGTTTTGTTTTGTTTTGTTTTTTCTCTCTCTGTCCCCTCTCTCTCATGTTCCCAGCCCGAGGGGCCCTACTCCTCCTCATCCTTCAGGCCTCAGATTAAACTCCATTTACTTTATGAACTCTTTCTTAACCTTCACCAAGCTCCCTACTCCACACCCATCCCCATAGGTTAAGATCCCCTTTCTTTCAGAGATTCCTGTCATCGTGGCTAATATTAACTGGGCACACATTATGAGCATGTAACATGTATGAACTCATTTAATCCTCAGCATTTATAAAATCAATAGCATCCATGCCATTTTATAACAAAGCCATCAAGATACAGAAAAACTGATTAACTTCCTTAAGATCACACAGCTGGTATAAATTCAAACACCGGCACCTGGTTAGGAGCCTAAACTTTTAACCATGTGTTAATTCTTCTTAGCAAGTGTAACAATGGCCAAGTATGTGTTTACTCTATGTCTTCCTTGTTTAACTGAAAGCCCATAGCTTGTTCACTAGTATATCCTGGCACTTATCCTAAGTTCTATATCATTAGGGCTGAAATATATGAGAGGGGTCCCCCCCAAAATGGAATTATCTTCCGGAGAGTGGACCCCATGTAGTACAAGCTTCCCCTGCTAGGTTAGTACTCTAGAACTCATCTGTATCAGTGTGCCAGCTGGCATTGTTGTGAGAGGCTACATTCTGCTTTAGTGAAATTTTTTTGAAAACTCAACACATTTGCCCATTTCATGATGGGTGATTTATGAGCACACCTGCCCACACCACACTGAGTGTTTGGCAGGTTTTGACCAAAAACAGTATGACCCCCACACCCTACCCTCCCTATTCACCTAATATCACCCTGGGAAACTATTTTTTTGTTTCCCCTGATAAAAAAAGTCCTCAAAGAGAAACGTTTTGCCAATGTGGAAGAAGTGAAGCAAAAAACAGCAGAAGCATGAAGAGGCATCAAAATCGACGAGTTCAAAACCTCTTTTGAGCAGTGGGAAAAACTTCTTGATAGGAGTATTGCATCAAATGGAGAGCACTTTGAAGGTGTCTGAAGTTTAAACATGTAAGAGTAAATACACAATTTTTTATAAATAAATTTCAGTTTTTTGGGATCCCCCTTCATATTTGTTGAATAAAGAGTAATGTAGATAGTGTGATAAGAAGAGCAAGGCGTTAAGAGTCAGACAGCAGAGTTTGTCACTTGGCCACTTACCAAGTAGGTGATTTGGGAGAGGTCAGTTGACTTTGTAGTGCAGCAGTTTTGCATCTGAAAATGGGAATTAGACTATCATGTGAATTGATTGCCGGTCTATTGAAAACTGCATTATGATCTGTATAAAAACGAGTTATGATCTCTCCTTGTACCTGATGGGCAACAGGGCCGTGGTTCTTTCCACTTCCCAAAGAGAAACAAGGTAGTGACCATGACCAGAAAAAAGTCATTCCCTGCCTATGGCGAGCAGGCCTCCAGGATAGGCCTGAAATTCGAAGTTAGGCCACAGGAACCTTTGGCTTCCCAAAGAGGCCTGAGGGCAGAGTTGGCCGAGTGTCCACCTGTGCTCCTGTCTTCGTGAGCTCCACTTTGGGTGTGAGACTCAGCGTGTTTCTGTGGAGCCGAGGGCTGGACCCAGGACGAAGCAGTGCTTGGGGACAGTGCTGGGGCTGAATCTGAGAGTGAAGAAGAGGAACAGTGACCCATCGTCCCCGTTCAACAACACTGCCTTCTAACCCCGAGGCAGGACTGAGGGACAGACTGAGGACTCTGCAGCAGAGGGTGCTGTGGGCGCCATGCACTTGTTCCTCCACACGGGCTGCTCCCTTTTGTTTGAACATGGGGGTAAGACTGGGACAAGCAGGTAACTACATGGAACCGTATGATTAGGTCCATCCTGTGATGCTGGAGAAAATAAATAAAGCAAAGTAAAAAAAAAAATCTCAGAAAAGCTTGGCCTCCATTTTGTTAAGCCTACAAGTAAGGTTAGTTCTTTAAAAATATTTCTGAACTGTTTATGAATATTATGTTGCATACAAGTATGGCAGATTTCTAGTATGATTATTAAACAGATGTTCTGTAAAGACCAAGAAAAGAAAATAGCGCCTCTCTGAGCCGGAAAGAACATGGCAGGCACAGACGGGGCATTTACGAAGAAAGGTCGGTCATCTAATTAGAAACCATGGGACATTACAGACCCGGTTGGCCTGGATTTCAGAGTCGGACAAGACTTCCTGGAAGACCAGGTGCGAGAACCGCGGGTTGCAGGCAACTGCTCACTCCACCCCGGGCTAGACCAGAGGCAGGCCAAGGCGAGTGCGCGGGCTTCTGGTCCTCAAGGAGCTCTCGGTTTAGCAGACCGTAGTTTCAATTAGTCCTAAGCAGTTAAAAATAGCACAAGGTGGGTGGATTAATGAATAGTTACCTGGATTTTTATTTCAGTGTGGTGCTATTTGACTTTAAAAAATCAAAAGTCTGGAGACACAGAGGCATGACAATTGAATTTTTAAGGTTACAAAAATCTGGGAGGGGTGACTAAAAGGTTGGAGATCTGAATCAATACTTTTGAAGAGTTCTCACAGATCAGACTCATTTTGGTCCACATTGAATCTTAGTTCCAAAATAATTAGTGAGGCAAGTATACTGTTAAACAACCTCTGATTTAGTTTATGTTAAAAAAAAAAAAAAGTAATGTTGTTTTAGTCAACCACACACTCAGCATGAGCCAGGAGCCCCGTATGGTTGCAACCAGATGAGGAAATAGAAGTAGCACATCTGGAACAAGGGGAGTTATACTACCACTCTCACCGTTCCGGTCTGGTCTTGCTTGGAGAGAACAGTATGCAAGTGTGGTTTTGAATATGACATTTGAAGAAGGATATATTCGTAAGTTCCCTATTCCTCCATAAAGTGTATCTTTCATTATTGATACATATACTGTGGAAAATGCATTGAGATTTTGATAATCACCAAACCAAAAAAAAGTTTTAATGACTGACTCAGACTTAAGACATTGAAGCCAAAATGCTCACAGATGTATTGATAGATTAGTCTTTGTTTTCCTTGTCTTCGAATTCCACGGGTTTCCCCATTCTCTCCCTGCATTGCCTCTGGGACCCACTGTCCTCTTTAGTCTTTTCTTTAGCTCATGACTTCCCCTCTGACAAAGACTCCCATCTTGGCGAGACGGGCCTCTCCGAGCCCTTTTCTTGACTAGGCTTTGTCCTTGGGCCCTGTTTATGACCTGCCTAGTCCAGTCATAGCGAGAATGAGAATCCTAAGTAGTCAGGTTAGTGAGAATTCCTCCCCGCTATGCCCTCTCCACGCCAGTCCCCTGGATCACCCAGATGGCCTGTAGGAAGAATCCTGTCAGTTGAGCAAGACTGCCCCTCCCCCTGCTGTTTCCCTTTAGGACTTTCCCGTACACTGACCCCCCACACTGAGAGCCGCTCCGGCTGGCTGCCATTGCTGTATTGGGCAGTGAGTCCTACCTGTCCCCTGCTGGGACGGTCTTGATGCCCCTTGCAGGAGTCTCAATAAAGCCTTATCATTTTAACCAGCGTCGGAATAATTTTTCGTCTACACCATCCCCTGTAATTATGGGTATTTAATTTAATGTTTTCATTAGACTCTTTCTCTTCTGTTGCTCCCTGAGAATTTATTTACTCCCGTGGTTTATGACTTTTTACTTCTTTAATAACCTAGAAATGTGTAGTTGCATCTTGGGTCTCTCCTTGAACTCCACTGCTGTGTTCCAGCCATTAAATGGGTAAAGGGGCACAGGATAAGAAAGTTAAAATTTATGTACAAGTGCTTTGCCTATGTTATCTCAATTAATTCCCATAATAACCCTGTTCTGTTCAGGTATTTAGCATACCTATTTTTCATATGTGGACCCTGAAGCTCAGAGAGCCCCCAGTCAGGCTTTTATAGAATGACAGCTTGGTTGGTGGTTTACACCTAGGTCTGTGGCTCCTCTTTTAGGGCCTTTCCAACCATATAGTGTAACTGTGTCTCTTTCAGAACCTATGGTCTGTATTTGGCATTTTTTCATTCAGTCCATCCATTTACTAATGCCCAAACATTGCGTGCCTACTGTGTTTCAGGAGTGACCCTAGGGACTGGGGCTCAGAAGTGAATAGGGCACCGAATTTTCTCTTTGAAGCTGACTGTCAAGTAGAGGAGACGGAACAGGCAGATGACAGCAGAAGGTAGCAAAGGCTTTGACCAGCTGTGCAACAGCGTACCCTAGGCTCCAAAGGAGGCACTCAGGAGGGGGCATTGATGGGATCCGTGATGAGGAGTAGAAATTTGACTTCCCATTCTAACAAAACTGGGCCTTTTATTTCACTGTTCATGTTTCTATGTTTTATTTCCCTTCCCAATACCTGTATCTGTGCAGTAAGCCCTCAAACGGTTGTCGAATAAAAGCTTTGAACGGGATTGTGGCAGTAGTGTTATAAAGTACCCACACTTAGTTCTTACGTAAAAATCTCAACACATCAAACAGATGGCTATTCACTTCCCATACCAGAATACTTGTCTGGGTAATATGTTTCCTCCCTGTTTCGTGAGGGAAGAAATGACATGGCGGTGAAGTTCAGTGACTCACATAAGGTCACACAGCATTCAATGTCATAAACCTGAGCAGGTCTGCTCCCAGGTGCTCGCCCGCCGTTGTAGCAATCAACATCTGAATGTGCCCCTCTCTTCCAGGAACAGCTGGAGATGGAGCCTGAGCTGCCACAGACATACGTTTCATCACTGTGGGCGAGTGAAGGGTCCACAGAAGTGCATCTAGGGTAGTGATGCTAATGGCTTATTAGGATCTTGCAATTCAGCCAGTTTCTCACCACCTGGATGTTAATGACTGCAATTAGTTATCCACTTTGGTCTGACCTAGGAAAACCTGCCAGGTGCTGTGCTGCCCTATGAGAAACCACTTTGCTGCCAAGGAGAAAAACACCATTTTTTTCCGCCACTGCATTTATGGTAGGGGTTGGGGGAGCAGTTCTTTCTGATAGGGCTGGAACCTGAAGTTTTATAAAAGGCACCTTATCTCCCTGACTTTCTCATATGTCTTCATCTGTTCCATTGACTCCCTTTGATGGAACACACCAGCAGGTGCTGCAAAGTGCTTTTTAATACTTTAGTAAACAGTTGGGAGAGGAAGCTCATTACGAATAAGTGAGAAGTGAAGTCGGACATTTGTCTTACTCAAGATGAAATAAGGGCTATTGTTCAATTAGACTAAAATAAAGTCTCTCATGTTTCCTTCCTAACGTCTTGCTCTGGGGGCGCAGGACTGGAGGTGGGGGAAGTGAATGGTGGGATGAGGAAGCTTCTGAAATATTGCCTGAGAATGGGACAGCAGAAAAATATCCTCTCTGAGGAAGGATACGGGGCCCCGGTGGGAGGAGAATGGGCCCTGGCAGCTGCTCCTGCAGAAGCTTCTTTGTGTTGATTTCTGCTGGCGTGTCCAATTAGGAAGCAGGGGCTTGAGGTAGTAAGGGATCCATCAGAGAGACAGCCAGCTTAAGTGCTTCTTCAGTCCTGGCTGTGGAACTTAATTAGCGTGGCTGGGAAAGGAACAGGAAGGAGGGTGGCAGGTGACGAAGGATTGCTGTTGCGGGCTTTAGGAAGAGGAGCTGAGAACAGTTGATTTGATTCAAACCTAAAATGTATGAAGGCTGTACATCTGCTCTAATTCATATGCCATTAGTCATAGCAACTGTTTTTTATTGTTGTTGGTTTTTTTGCTGACTTTAAATGGGGATGAAGTGGGGAAGAGTGTTGGGGTGGAGGGCGGGGTGCAGGGGTCGGGAAAGCCTGGTTTAGGGGCGGAGAGAAACGAGGCTTGTCTGGTCAGCCGAAGCTTGCACCTGGCTCCTTCTCAGCTGCTGCACTGCCAAAGAGAATGCTTTCATTTTTTTTTCTCCCTTGGATACACATGTTTATCCTCAAAAAGCGGGGGGGAACCCCATTTTTGCTTCTAGACTGTTACTTTGGTGGAAGGCTAAATTCTTTCCTAGTTCATGCCCCCTACCCCCAACTTTTCCACGGTGCTTGAATCAAGTCAAGTTTCATCTAAGATATAGGATACATTTATGTACAGATGGTGTGTTGTAGAATTTTGCACCTGAAACCTGCATGATTTTGTAAATCAGTGTCACCCCAATAAATTTATTAAAAAAAATCAGCCAGAATGAGTCCCAAATTCTGGCTCATTCATTTGTGTTTCAGATCTTTCAGGTGCAAATATCTCTTCCTGCCCTCAGTACTAATCTCCTTTTCTAACAGGATATCTGGGGTCATAAGTGCTTCCAATCTCTTTGGCTATGACTCCAGTAGTTTTTAAAAAATATTATCTAGACAGGAAATGCAAACTATTCACCTGTTTCATCAAAACATGTTTGTTAGCCTTAGAGAACCACGCATGTAGGTATTGCCAAATGGCATTCTGATTCAGATTTCGATTAGGTTCTTAAAACAAGATTTTACTTGCTCAAACCTTCCTCCCCTTCAAAGGATAAACAGGCGCTCACGTGGGCAGGACTGCAGCCTCCCTACCAGCTGGCCTCTAGCACAGTGCAAACTGTGGTGACTGTCACTACATCGAACCCTAGGTCTGGGAGCACCTGCCTGTCTCAAAACCCCAGATTCACGTCCCAAAGCTAACTTTCTGATGCCCGTAGGAAAGAGAAAACACTTCAGAAATCACTTAAAATATGTTATTCATCACATACATAATAGCGCAAGATAGAAAACCTGAATGTGGCTTACAGAATGGTAGAGATAGTATCTCATTATCAGGATTTGAGATTAATTTACCAGGAATGTGCCGTGAAGCAACACTAAAGGGCAACTGGTAAGTTCTTCATGAACTTATTGCACTTAAAAAAATAAGACTTTATGTATTTATTTTTAGAGAAAGGAAGGGAGGGAGGAAGAGAGAGAGAAACAGCAATCGGTTGCCTCTCATGCACCCCAACCAGGGAGCTGGCCTGCAACCCAGGCATGTGCCCTGACCAGGAATTGAACCATGGACTTTTCAGCTTGTGAGATGAGCCCAACCCACTGAACCACACCAGTCAGGGAGAACTTATTTGCTTTTGAAGGGAGAATTGAACTCGGGTGCTTATTGAGGTAGGTAGGACTGGGCCAGAACCAGGTGAGACCCAGAGAGTGGAGCCAAATGGCCAACTTTCAATGGCTCTTGAAAACCGCTTTTAAGCAGTTCTTGGGTAGGTGGTTAGAATAGCAGGCGCTATAACGTCAACTGAATGTATAAACCTCAGCCTCACCTATAATCTGTGAGCTCCTTGAGGGCAGAAATCCTGTCTCTTTTATTTTATTAGCAGGTACACCGAATGTACAAATGTGGTTGAACTGAATTTAACTTGGTGGATGGCTTGACATGTCCCACTACTGTGAACTACAGCAAATACAGCATTTTCTACTTTTCTAGCCAGTCCAGTAGGAGATTTCCATAAAATGGATGGCTGAAATCTCCCTGGAACAAGAAGCATATTTTTTCCACACAGTCCCATCTCTGCAGAGGGACATGTAGTCTGGGTTGGGGCAGGGGAAGCGACTCAGGCTTTTTCATAGCTGCATCAAATAACTTCAAATCTATACTTAAACTAGCATCGATAAGTAAGACCATCTGACTCCAAATTCAGTTTCCACGCTCACCAACCCACCCTTAAATCACCAAGGTAGTTTTCTAGGTAACTTTCAGCCAAGAAAGCGATGCCTTGGCCAGGATTTTCTTTTCAGAGGAAAGGAGAAAAGAAGCTAAAATAAGTTTTCACAGCCTCTTTATTCAAGGAGTTTAACCTTCATTCAGGAAACGTAATGAAAATAAGTCACAGTTAATGGGCAATAGAAAACCTGGAGGAATTAAGTGTATAACCATTAGAGAGTTTCTTAAAATCAAGATAGGGATCAGAAGTCTGGCAAGCTCTAATGCTCTGATACACCCAAATCCACATGTGGGATTAGATTTTAAGCCTCCTCATGGGACCTCAGGCTACCCACTGGAGGAGAGCAAGTGACCTTTCATGGGGTCCTTAAATTAATTTTATGGGAATCAATTTCTAGATCCTCAGTTTCCAATTGTACTCTTTCCTGCCTAGTCTGTGGTCTGCTGGGTCTTTCCACCTCCTCTTTTAAATCTCCTTCTTTGCAAATGAAAGACAAATCTCTCACCCATCCTAAGTATTATAAACGTGATTGACCCAGGGCACCAAACAAAGGGGAAATCCAGGGTGCCTTGCTCCCAAGGGGAGTCCTATGAGTGTCAGCAGGAAACGTGGAAGGAAGCAGTCCTTTATTTCATCCACGAGATGAACTCTTGTTAAGACTGAGGGCTTGTTTATCTATCTACTCATCCATCTGTCCATCCATCCATCCATGCATCCACTTATTTTCTACTCAGAATTAAAAACTGAGATGATTGTCACAGGAGTGGGTATTAATATATTTATTTGAATTGAAAAATAAAGTAAGATTTTTTCACAGAAAGTGATTCTGATTGAGATGATTGACTTGACAATGAGACTGGGTTTGCTGAGTTATTATGGTAGATATTACGTATAAATTGAATCAAGTAAGTATGCAGCTCCCAGATTTGACAGAAATATATTCAGAGCCTATAGGCATCACAGAATATGTAGGAAATTAAACATATGATGAAAAGTTTTTGATGTCAGTTTAAAATTATGTAGGGTGTACACAGATTTTTTTTTTTTTTAATTTTAAGGGACTATGCAAGAAGATTTGAAGAAAACTGTTCCGGGAAGGCATCAGGGACTAGGTGAGTCTGGAGCCACCTGAGAAGATCCATTGAACCGAAAGTGGGATGGGTGTTAGAGCATGCTAGAATGGCTCAAAGCTGCAAAGGCAGGAGAAGGATATCTGGTTATTTGTTCGATGTTGACAGCATGCACAAGGACCTCGCGATTGTACCGAATGTGTCCCTTGGCAGGATGGCCATGTGATAAGCCTCACCTTAGAACAAGAGCCAGTGGAATGGCAGGGACCATAACACTGGCCACCTCTCTCACGCTGGAAAGACCTAATATCATTCTTGCTGGGGGGAAGAAGGAGGACAGATTACACAATAGGGAAAGTCGGAAAAGGCTTCGAAAGCCCCACAAAGAAATCTGGATTTTAAGCCACATGAACAAAGCAGGATTTAATCAGTGTTACTCTCTCACCTTTTCTAATTCCCATAAAATCATTTCAATTTTTCCATTATGGGCTGTTTCTCTCGCCATGGCAAGTACTAGTTTACATGTTGGTCTCTTCCCTGATTAATCAGTAAACTCTTCAGTAACATGGATTATTTCTTGCATATCTTTGTTACACTAGTGCCTAGCACATCTCCCAAGTGAGAGGATCTTAATACTTTTTTAAAAAAGAAGTGAAATAATAAACAGAAGAAATTCAATAGGAAGGTGAAGAGGGACGGGCCAGGAAAAGGGACTAAAAGTGCAACAGTCCTGCGCGCCAGCCCTCCGCCGGTCCTCCCAAGCGCCCCCCGGATAGACGCTTTCTCCCCCGATCAGCTGCCCACTTTGTCCACAGCTTTGCACTGTCAACTCAGTGTACGGTCACCTATTTGTCACCAATTTCCACTGTGCTGTTAGGTATATGAAGTCAGATATTTGTGATTTGCAAATACATGACGTGCAGTAGTTAAAAAGCTTTACTTTCAGTAAATGACTAGGCTTAAAAAATTATTTTTCCTGTAATAATTGTTGGGTCACTGCAGCTGACCTAGAACATTCGGAAAGCGCAACCCTAGAGAAATAATTTGCCTCCTTCTTTTATTTAGTACTTAAAAAATTATTCTCACCTTAAAGTCTGTTATTTCTATGAAATCTTTCATAAGGGACACTACTGGTTCCATGCTTCCTTGCTAAGAGAACCTTGATTTTCTTTTCAGTTATCTATCATTGCCCTTTGTGACACAGGGAACTGCCTCCCCAGTGCCTGGGATAATACAGTATTGGCTACTTATGAAAATTCCATTCCCTTTGCAAGTGCTTGGTTTAAAAATGGCCAGAGAACATTGAACAGAAGCATGCTTCTAGAATGGAACTTACTGCCTAATCTCTTCAGCCTAAATACAGTTTTAAGGGAAGGAAGAAGACTCTCTTTAGGACATTGACCAGACATTAGGTCAGAGCAGAGATATTTTTTTAAGCTGGTGAGGTCAGCAAGAATCTTAATTTATTTCTCATGCTTTGCTTAGACAAGATAATGCACTTAGTACTGCTTGGTTGGTCTCAAATGCTTGGCCGGCTCTCAAAGAGCATTTGATTTGGGGAAAGGATAGAACAGGGCGTTCCCAGGCAGCCTTATCAGGACCAGACAGTACTTAGAACGGCAGCCTCGATTGTGTGTGCCCTTTGTGAAATCTTTAAAAGGCTGGATCTGCTTACAGAGCCATTAACTCAGAGTCCCAAAAGCCACCTTATAGGGATGGTTGAGCGCCCCCTCCTAAGTGCTCACCAATCATTAGGCAGAAGCCCTGCACTCTTAACCATTTCCAACCTAATACGTACTTAACAGATGCAGGGAAAGTTACGAAATCTGTGTAGGAATAACAAGTTTCGTTAATCATGTTAACATATTAACTGACCCTGAAATGGATGGCCAGAGAAGAAGGCAGGTTGGAAGAAGCGGAGCGCTCATCCGTTCATTCGCTCATCCATTCATTCGCTCATCCATTCATTCGCTCGTCCGTTCATTCGCTCATCCGTTCATTCGCTCATCCGTTCATTCGCTCGTCCGTTCATTCGCTCGTCCGTTCATTCGCTCGTCCGTTCATTCGCTCGTCCGTTCATTCGCTCGTCCGTTCATTCGCTCGTCCGTTCATTCGCTCGTCCGTTCATTCGCTCGTCCGTTCATTCGCTCGTCCGTTCATTCGCTCATCCGTTCATTCGCTCATCCGTTCATTCGCTCATCCATTCATTCGCTCATCGTCTATACTACCGCACACAGAAGGTGACTTGACTGACCGTTTTCTTAAATATTTTCTTCTTTGAAGAAGGGCACATAGAGTGCCATTCTTGATGCATGGAAGAAAAGTTAATTCATTCTGTGGGTGATGGGCATTAGGACTTAATTCTCTCATGTAACTACAGTGTGTTTATTCAGTATATTTACTGAAGACTTACTTAGTGCCAGACACTCTTACAGGTACTAGTGCTACCGGGGGAGGCCCTCCTCGTGGCGCTGGTACAAGCCCAGGAAGGAAAGCTCAGTGCGTGAACATATTACAGGCCTCTGCTCGTGTGCCTGCTGGCACCCGTTAGACAAAGCAGGTCATGAGACCAAGCGTGGCATTGATGGGGTGAGGTAGTCCATGGAGGTGGGGGGTATGCCCATTTTGGGGGACAATCCTGCCCATCTGTCAAATGCTCTGTATCCTCAACTGTTGTGACTGTTGCCTTTTTGTCTGTGCTAACATCTTTGTAGATTGTACTGACACCAAGTAGACGGTTCTTCCTGACACTGCCAGCTGGGTCATGTCCGCTCAGCTGGCCCCGCCAACCGTCCACGGCGGCCCGTGTCAGTGCCTTGTTCGAGCATCCGCCCTCGTCGGTCTGCCCCGCTCTGCAGCACTTGACTGCTTGTGCCAGCTGTAGCTGGTTATGACAAGAAAATCTGATGAAAATGTAGGGTGCCAGTAAAAATCGTTTCATGGAGATGAATTAAAATAAAATTGCCTAGGCTGATTAAAATGCTCAAGAAGAATTGAATGGGAACAGGATAATAAAACTCACTTATCTCATGGCGAAGTCATGAAAATTAGCTAGTCAGTATTCACGGGTTGAATACAGAAGAAAAATTGTTATTGATTTACATATAATGTCTCTGTCGTGTCTTCCAAAAGCCTCTTCAGCTAATATATAACAGGGGGAGGCAACAACAAATGTTAGTTTAGGAGCCATCCATCATGGCTCTATTTTTTTTTCCCCGAAGAATAACTTCAGTGGCAAACAGCAATGCTTCTTTCAGCAGCAGGATGGAGGCAAACAGAGAGAGCTGTCTCTGGACTGAGACACTCTAAAGAATTGCAGAGCAGATCATAAAACACCATTGCATTCGTGAAGTATGGTTCGCTAGATTTTTGATGAAAAACGTCAAGGGGCATCTGTTTTCCCATCTCTGTTCTTCCTCCACCCCCGCCTTTGCCATTAGAGGCTATTTCGGAGTCAATTATGGCCTGTTCTCCAGCCTAATTATTCTGGGTTTGCTTGGCTTGACTGCCTTCATCCCCCTGCCAACCTGCGTTCCTGCATCTCACAGCTTCTTAGCCCGAACCTCTGGGAGCTCAAAGCAGAAACGCAGAGCAGGGACTCGGGCCAATTCATTATGAGTTTTGCTGGTGGTGCTGGTGTTCAGCTGCGTTTGAAAAGCTGCACTCTCTCTTGCTTATAGGAGGGTATGTCTCTGCTCCTATTCATTTTAAACATTGGTTAGGCCAAATGGTATAATAGTTCATTGGGGGAACCCCCAGTGTCGTAATCAAGAGCGAGGCAAGGCTTTTGGAACTGGGGAGCCCTGGGTTGAAGCCCAGGCTCTGCCACTCTGTTATCTGTGTGATTTAAGAGCCTTCCTTTCCCTTCTGTGAAACGGAGATAAGACTGTACCCACCTCACAGGTTGTTAGAACGAGATAATGATGTAAATCGCCTTTAGCACAGTGCCTGATGTGCAGACAGCACTTAAATCATTGCAGCTATTATGATTTCATTTTTCTCTGAAGTGGCAAGGTCCCTGTTGATAGGACTTTTGAGAGAAAGGGAGCTGGGAAAGGGGTGGGGCAAAGGGATCCCTGCCCAGCATCTGCCGTGTGAAGCTGTTGCAGAACAGAAGGAATTGTCCACCCGGGGTTGGCAGAGCCAAACACTGAGAACTGCAGCAGGGAAGTATTGGCTATTTTATTGTGAATGGAGTCTCAAAGGCCCAAACTCCCAATGGTGTGCAGGTTACAGATTATATAGGGCAAAATCACAAGCCACCATGGGTTAGGGGTTCAGGGTCATGCTGGGAGCTGATTGGTTGGAGGTGAGGTAAGGGTAATGAATCATGTCATCAGGTCCTGAGGGCAGTTCTGAGGTCCTTTCTAGTGTCCCTCTGTTCGGTCTCATGGGAAAGGAGCTGGGGGGTTGTTTCACCTTAGGGCTCGGGACCTGAAACATAACTTAGGTCAAGATGTTATCTTTAGCCTGCCACAGGTCCAGACCCTGTGATGACTAGTCAGGTCTGGGCTGCTGTCTTCTGCTGCCTTTGGGGTTTCTGTGTATCCAGGGGAAAAGCTAGGTCTCTGAGGGATAGACAGAGAGAGACATATAATCTCTAGAGCTAGGATTTAAAACTAATTTGATCAAAGTCATAAGGATCCTTGGTTTCAAAGCTATCACAAATGAAGCAAGTGACCACAAATGGAAGGGGATCTCTTTCCCACAGCCAGGTGGGTTTCTGAGGTGGACACACGGCTGCTAAGAGCTTCACCTGTTTCTGGATCAGTAACAATGTTTGTCCATTACCAAACTAAGGGGATTTATTGTTGCATTTTTGCATTGGAATGTATGCACTGATGGTGGATATGTGTTCTCTAATTTAGGGAAATATACATATGACTGGTGGTTCTTGCAACTTTGAAGTAGTGAGCAGACAATTGTGCTATGTGTTCAGCAAACTCAAGTGTGCCACTGTCACAGCAGTAAAGAAGTCCCTATTCCAACAAAGCATGCGTGAAGTTATTCCAACCCATTTAATAATTTGCATATCAGCTGTTTTGTTATGTGGTAGAGGTAGATAGGCTGTTTATGAAAATGACCCTACTTTCCATGATTTCCCTATCGACCAATGATATTTTCAGTAGTTCTCTTAGCTAGTTGTTCAGTATCTCTCTGTTCAGTATCACTGTTGACACATTTTCCCACATTCTATTAAGTCATACCTCCTGGGGCTGTTGTTGCTTTTCTTTCTTTCTCCTCCCAGGAGGCATTCTTTGTCCCTCAGCCTTTTGGGCTCTTGAGCCTCAGCAGCCCTTCCAGATCAGCTGTCTGGAGTCAGAAGGCTAAAGTTTGCAGAAATTGAGCTTAAAATTAGCCACAATGGGCACATCATGTGTGAGGCAGAGTAACAGTGAGACTAGGTGAAGGAAGGCCTAGCACACTGGCCGCCAGTGCCCAGCAGTCCTGGGAGCAAAGGAAGTGGGGGATTAGAGTTAGAGAAGGGAGAGGCAAGCTTAGGGGATTTACCATCTCCAGAGACTCTGGGACCTTGAAATGAGTGTAGCAGGTTCACCACTTAGTTTTTTATCTCAGCATCAGTTGTCCCGTCTGCAGAGCGAGGACAACAATCTCCATGTCATAGTGTTGTCGTGAGAATGGAGCCAGAAAATGTGGTAAAGTGCTCCACGCAGTGCCTGGCACATCATAAATGCCAGGGAGTGGCACCTGTTATTTTTAATGTTGTGCTCTTGTCCCACCAAACAGGGCATATAAGCCCCTTGGAAACTAAGACTCTGGCTAGAAAGAACAATGAAGATTGTATAGATTTGTTACCTTTTAAAAAGACAAATTTATAGAGTATATATTCCCCTATGGCTGAATTTTGGAATAAACCCTTCCAAGCCATGGGCTGTTTACCTTGTTCCTGGCCAAATTATATTCTAAGCATTTTCACTTGCTCATTAAATTACTTATTAGCAATAACCTATTTAATTAATAGTACCCAGTCAAATGCTATTACAATTTAGCTTAATTTAATAGCTTGCAGCATTATTTTGGGGCCTGTCATTCTCTTTTATTGGCTATGCACGTAAGTTGGTTTTAAACTGAAAAACAAAAAAGGTAGTTTTATTTTATGTATTTATTTTTGAACAGGTGGTTCTCAAACACGTGCATCAGAATCAGCTGGAGGGCTTGTTGAGTGACAAAACAGCTGGATCCCAGCCCTGAGATTCTGGGGAGCGCACCTGAGAACCCCTGCTTTAAGCCAAGGCTGACTTCTCTACCCTTCCAGCTGTGGTGGTAATAAATGGGGCTGAAAGATCCCTACTTGGCTTAATAAATTTTACAGACTTCTTTTTAAGTTGGTTAAGCCATAGTTTATAGTCACTTTATGTTAAGAACATTTTTCTGCCCCCAAGAAAAGTTACTAGCCCAGAAGGGGTACAGGAAATAACGGGCCATTGACCATATTTTGGGGGCATGTATAAAAAATTGGTGTCGCCCTGATTAGTGTGGCTCAGTGGTTAGAGCATTGTCCCATACCCTGGGAGGTTGTGGACTCAATTGCTGGTCAAATTCCTGGCACTTGCCGGAGCTGTGGGTTCGGTCCCTGGTTGGGGTGCATATGGAGGCAACTGACCGATGTCTCTCTCCTTTCCTCTGCCTTTGAAATCAAGGAATGTATCCTCGGGTGAGGATTTAAAAATGGTGTATTTTTTAGGCACAGATTAAGAGCTTGGGCTTTGAAATTGGGAAGACAAGGAATGAGACCTAATTCCACCACTAAACTCTGTTCCCTCTTCTGTAAAGAGGGTCAAGGATACTTACCTTCTTGTTAAGTTTAAAAATACACATAAACTGCTTAATCAATGTTAGCAATTTTTTTTTCAAGGAGATGTAAAACCTCAATCATGTCTGAGATTGTGAGTCGCCACTGTTCCTAATTGCTCATAAGAACCTTTTAGAAAATTTGAGCACAAAGTGGCTGCTCTGAGGTCCAGGGCAGTTAGGCTCCATAAGTCCAGGTAGAGAGGAAATTCCTTGTGAAAAAGTGAATTTCTCACAAGTTATCATTCAGTCTCTTCTAGAAAATTTAGACTGAAGTTTTGTTTTCTAAAGTTAAATGTAAAGAAAATGGTCCCATCATGCTCTTTAAGTTAATTAATAATTCAAGGTTTAGCATTTGTTACTATTAAAACATGAGCAACTTTGCCTTGTTTGGAGCATCTTAGGATACCAGAGTTAGACCTTCAAGATCATCTGGTTTAATCCTTTCACTTTACAGATGAGAATCTCTGGGCCTTCGAGGTTAAGTGAGTAATTTGCCTGAGGGTACATAACCACAAATTTAATTTCTACTGGACTTGCTATATAAATGCTCTGAGAAGGAATGGCTTGTGAAGAACTATTCCAAAACCACAATTACTTTAGTCTCCTGCAGCATGTAATTGGTTTATGTCCAAGTACCCTACGTAAAGGTAAATTCATTTAGTGTCCTAGGATTGCATTATGAATCAAATTTATCTAGAGGCATTCATCAGGAAGTTCTATGAAATACATTTAGTAATTTCTAATTTCATGATTGGAATTATTTTATAACCACAACATGTGACTGGTAACTTATGCTGTGAAAAATTTCAAATCAAAATGATCATGTGGTATTCTTGGTAGATACCTTTTAAGCTTCACTGTCTCATTTTCCATGTGTACAAGCATAATCTGGATGGGTTTTTTTGAGAAAAATCTTGACCCTTTCTCCAAGTACTCCTTTTTGCAGAGATAGGACTGCACAGATTTAAGTTGGTTAATTTTTGGTAAAAATTATTTCCATTCATTTTCTACATGATTGGTTAAAGTATAGGGATTTGCACTTCCTATTCTCAAAAGAGAATTTCAAACCTTCAGCTGCCGAACTCTTACGAAAAGATTGGTGATGGCAAACATATATGGAACTTTGCTCGAGGGTGTGTAGTTCATTCATTTAGAATTTCTGATAGCAACAATAATAATAGAAATTGTTAGGTGTTTAGGATGTGCTGGTTACTGAGCCAAGCACTTTCATGCATTGTTTCATTTAAGCCAGTGGTTCCCCAAGTTTAGCATGCATCAGACGACCTGAGGGCGTGTCAAAACAAATTATTTTTGATTCACTAGGGGTCTGAGAGTTTGCATTTCTAATAAATTCCAAGTGATACTGATCCTGCTGATGGGGGCAGGGGGACCATGTTTTGAGAACTATTGCTTGCCACAAACCTGGGAAGTAGGTATTTCAATTTGTATTTTACTGGTGAAGAAACAGGAATTGAGGTTATGTAACCTGCCCAACCCAAGGCTAATAATTGGCCGAGTTGAGATTTAAACGTTTGCTTCTTTGATTTCAAAATGTTTCTGTGCTAGGTGATTTTGCAATTAGATTTTGTCTGGGCAGAAGAGTAATAGTAATGTTTTATAACCTAACAATAGGATAAGACTCATTGCGCTCAACACAAAGGTTCAAATATGATAAAAAATGTGGATACCATGAGATGGTTCTAATCAAAGCCGGACTGTCGGATAGATTAATACGGCCCCTAAGAGGAAACTTATGTGAAGGTACAAATAGACCAGACTGGCGTCTGCACCAGAGGTTATGGGATGAAGTGGAGTCTTGGTTCCAGGTCCGAAAAGTGTCTAGGGATGGAATCATCTCCCACCGCTGTCCTTGGGACTTGCTCCTGAAAGAACTGGCCGTGTGTGTGTGTAAAGTGGAAGCACTCTTGCGCTTAGGGGGCTGTGCTTTGGGAGGCCCTTGACGGAACGTCATAGGGAGGAAAGAAATGACTTCTTGTCATGCCCTGGTGCTCTGACTCCCACCCCTGTCTGAGGGAGCAGGGACCCGGGCGCTGGGGGCTGTAGATGGCATTGAGGGAGGCAGTGGGTCAGGGGATAGCAAGCAGCACAGATGGCTGGGGACGGCCTCTGTCACCACGAGACTGCTGAGGTGCTGGGTCCCCATACGTTGTGTAGGAAAGAAAAAGAGCTCTATCATGTAATAGCTGTAAGACTTTGAGTCATCACGGGCAACTTTGGTGCCTAAAATTAAACTGTACTAATTAAAATAGCATCCTATACCTGCTTCTGCAGAACGCTGCATCAGAGGCCAGTGCTGACCTTCTGATTCTAACTAACTTAGAACCTACTAAACCCAGCTATGCTGACAGTGGCCACAGAAAGTTTGCGAGGAAACTGGGATGGGAATGAGATGTCCTGGAAGGTGGCAGGTGGGTGGCCCTTGAGCCCCCTGTCTATCAGCAGGTAGAAGGGACTGGTTTGTGGACATAGGGATCCCTGGAGATTGTCAGAAATCTGTATGGAAGGGCATCCCCTCCCTGTCCTCACGACCTGATGGGTGAAGTCTCAGTGTCACTGTATTTCAGGGTGTTAAAGCGAGGCACTTCGTGTTCATTTGTACTCCCAGGCTGACGAAAACTGCAATTCGGCAGTCATGTAACATTTACTCTTGAATCAGGGCAGGAGCCCTGGCCTCTTCTCTGTGCTTTGGTGCTTGACGTAGTCAGAGTCCTCCCCAGTGAGTGGCCTTCACCTGAGCCACCAGCATGGTTCTCTCACTGTCCAGTGAGTGTGAGTTTGACCATGCTTTGCTTCTTTCTTTGTTTCGCCTGCTATAAAAGGAGTTAGATTAGTCACTCACACATAACAACTGAGCAAGATCTATTATGCATTTTTGACTATTTTATCAGTTTTCCTCTCCTCTGTTACGTGCTATATGTTTTCCTAACCATCTTTCTTTGAATGGGAGAGGGAATACGTATATGAATGTAAAAAAGATAGCTTGAAAAAGAGGTGGAGAGGAGAAAGGAAAGTTAACGCACTTTACAGAGGACAGTTATATGGAAAAGCTTAATGTAAACAGCTGATCCTGACTTTATAATAGAGGTGACTGGTGCTAAATTAATTTGAAATATAGATATAACCCGTAAAAACTCCATTCCCTAATAAATTAGTTCTGCAAAATATGAGACAGTGTTGAGCATTGTGTAAAATGAACCAGTCAATGGGGAGTAATAATAATGACAGTCTGGGATTTACTCTCAAGAGAAGTAAACATGGGTTTTTATACTGATGTTTGAAAGGGGCAACGCTTCTTTGGGCAAACGCCAAATCTCAGTCATTAATAGGTCACTGGTAGAAATTAGAACGCAGCAAGCAGCCATGGGGACTGTTGAAACTCCGCTTCAGGTACGTCAGGGGTTAGGGGACACTAAGTTCCTGTTCCGGAGCTCTGCTAGGTTAGCGATTGCGGTTCAAGGCTATAAATGCCATAGCCGAGCTACATGTATGTCTAGGAGCAATGAATTCTGCCCGAAGGAGTACAGACTACCTTCATAGAGTTCACTCTGAACAAATGAAGTCCTGGGGTGGAGCTGAAGATAGGAAACGATACACAAAAGGCAAGCA